>CM076983.1:17264435-17354435 GCA_039105355.1 Benthosema pterotum | reverse complement strand
CCTGTGCTGCTTCAACGGCAGCGACCACCCGGAGATCACCTACCGCCTCCGGGAGGACTTCGCTCTGCAGGTCATGGAGCCGTCTCTGCCCATGCCAGGCAGCGACGAGCTGGACGCCATGTTCGCTGAGCTGGTGGTACGTAGCATATTAATTATGATTCTTACTGCGAACGCAGTGAGCAAGATTACTACTGTATGTAAGCCAGGCAGGAATGTTGGTGCATCTTTCATTGGGCACGGGAGTCGAACCCAGCAGCCTAAAACCCTTTTCACACTAAAAGGGTCACCCTGCAACTCCTTGGGTCCAAGCGGTTGCAAGTGTTAACGCTAAAAGGGTCTTTTCCATTTGGTGCGATACTGCGGTCCAATGTGTTGAATCGCTTGAGACAACGTGCATCAACGTAATCGTGCAACAAACACACCGCAGGGACATGCGCTTGATTGATATAAATCTAACTCAAAATCCAAACGCAGTCACTGCACATTTTGTTCACGAAATTTGTCAAATCAATACATATACATATAGACTTTAGTTTTTGTTAAAATGTCTAATAGTCCACCAACATTTTTCATTATAGGATTATAGACATAGAAATCATCACAGGCCATTATGCCTTTTTTCTTCTTTTTGTTTGTTTGTAGGTTTGGTTTTGTGGTGGAATAAATCCAACTCAAACTCCATAAACGCAGCCACAGAACATTTTCACAAAACCCTTTTTTGGTTGCAGGAAAAACTAGCTTTAAAGTCTAAACACTGATTCATGTTTGGAAAGATTAGCACGGAAGCGTAGCACCGTTTTTAGAACAGTTTATGTGAACCGTGTTTGTCTGAAATCTTTCAAAATTTGTTATTCATATTTGCCCTTTTTTATTATTATCTAGCCCATGTTTTACTTTCATTTGATTTAGATACAATTTACTAAGCAACAAATAAACCTTTGTTAGGCGGCACTTCACTCATTTTGGTGTGTGTGAAGTTCCTGGATGATCATGACCTCATGAACTTCCCATAACTGAAATATATATTTAAAAAACATAGTACACACACAATCCCCAAGAAAGTGTTCCTTGTGTCCTAAGAATAAGCTCTGGTTGCAAAAGGGGTGAAGTGGCCCTTTAACCTTTGCTTTCCTATTAGTTTATCTACTTAACTTGGCATAAACGCCTAATTAGCCTAAATCTAAATGTTATTGTTCACCAAAAATACTCTTCTATTTACTCCCTTGGGACATATTCATTGTGTTAACAAGGTGAAGGGGTCCAAGGCCTCTTGTCTTTGCGTCCCTTTTAGCTTGGCACTGTTCATTCACTGTTAATTGTCACTCTAATTCGCCTTGGCTCCCTTCACTTTTCCCCTGCCATGGGTTGCCACAGAAAACCCAAAGCACGAGATTTTTGCACATCAATGGGCTTCTTTTCAGAGGCCCTCTCTAGTACAACTTGGCCTCCTCCGTCTGCTAATTGCTTGTTTTCGTCTGGGGCCTCGCACCCATCATCAAGACGTTGCCTAACCGAGGAACACGAGAGGACACGTTGCTTCCAGCCGCTCTATTTACAAAGAGCAGAAACAGCCACGTGCTGTCTCCTGTTCTTTCGGCTGCCTCTTTGTGCTCAATGAGTGTCCCATGTGCATGCGTAATCGCAATGAATACGCTTGAAAAAGACTCACTCTAGCGGAATAAAGTGCAGCTGTCTGTGTGCCGTTTCCCACCCGTTACTGGAAGACACAACAACACAACCAACAAGTTTTGTTTTCATTTCCCACACACAAATCATTTTTTGTACATTTGATTTTATAGCTGATTTGTTGTTGTGAACTTGTGAATCTCCAAAAAAGAAGAAATGAATAACAATGTTTGAATTAAGTGAAATCACCTGCTATACTTAATTGAAATAGTGTTACTTATTACTTATTTTTTGGCTAATCCTCCCTACTATAGTGTGTGATGACGATATAAGGAGTTCCTCCCTGTCCCCAGTGAGCCCCTGGGGTCATAAAACCCTAGTTTCAGTTTGGGGCTTTGGGTGAAAAGCCTTTCGTCCAATCAGGATGAGAGGAGGCCTTCCTCCAATCAGGATCGAGTGGGGGTGGGCCTTGATGTATGTGCTGTTGGTCTGTTGAACTTTTCCTCACTGTAGAGAGTGTGCATGTGCACAAGTTACTGGGAGGACCAGAGGGTTTTCCAAATCAACTAAATCACTTACTGTGTCTTTAACACAATGTTAGCCTATTTTCACCAAATGTTCACCAATCATCAGACCAAAACGTTTGCTGTGACATAAGATCAACGACTTGTCACACATTTGCACCATTTAAAAAAAATATCAGATCTACAAGCTCATAGCACGCCACCGAGTGGCGCGCTATGAGCTTGTAGATCTGCTATTTTTCAGACGGCATCTCAGACTCTGCCTCATAGGCCTTACTGGGTTGATGTCTAAAACCACATGTTGTTGTTGTAAATATGATTCCTGTTGTTGTCAACTCCCACCGGCTGTAAGTGAGACGCGGCTGCTGTCATTGTTTGACACTCAAACAGACAACAGAGAGGAATGTAGGTTAAAACACTTCAGTTGCTCTTTAATATCTCCATGATGGAGAGCGCTAGCGGTGCCAGTTGGATCAATTGTCTCCTCTCCACTGAATGGCTACATGGGGAATTTGGACGGAAGTCTCTGAAATCAATCATCCGCTCTGACTCTCTCTCTCACTCCCTCCACCCTTTTAGGGCCTTTGATTCAGAGCACGTATTGATTGACCGACTGTTGGTGCTACTGGGAAACAGGGTTCAAAAGCAAAACCAATTTATATAAGCTGGTGGTCCAAAAAAACACCATTAAACATTTTTATCAGAGATAATGATTTTCCTGGTTAAATTGAATTATCTCAGATTATTTATATAACATTTTTGTCCCAGTGAGGACCAAAGTGAGAAATCTAGGAATCATCGCACCAAATCAATCTTTATTTACTGTATATAACACACTTAACCCGACCAAGTCCAGACCAAAGTGCTTCACAACTAAAGATAGTGTAAAACATTAAAGCAGAATACATCACACAAAGAATAGAAATGCTGCGGCACTCTATGCAAACTATAATCAGCAGCTCTAATAGGAAACCCTTTTGCAGTAGTTGGTATTGATTTCTACCAAAAAATGTTTGTCTGTCAAAAAACAACATTTGTAATGCATGTCTATAATTGAGATTGGCATCGGACAAAACTAAAATAATAACAATAAAAAGTCCCTGGCAGCATTCAGGGCAGTATAATTTTCATTGCCCCGTGAAGTTCCTATCAGTGTGGAGTAGAGTTCTCAACGGGCCTCAAAATTAAGGCCCGGCCCTACCTGGACCCTAACTGATCAGGCCCAAAGCCCAGCCCAGCCCGACTAATTAGCATAGTTTTTAGGCCCGACCCGGCCCTACAATGTCAGGTCGGGTCGGGTCAGGTTTGGGTAGAATTTGAGCACTCTACACTGAGTAAAAGTGAAAATACCAATCAGCACCATCTTCATAAGAGGTACATACACAGACAGACAGAAGAGAATTATTATTTTTTATCATAATAAAATAATTCAATATATATACAGTAGTTTTTTTTTTTTCATGGAGCCTTAGGCCCGACCCAGCCCTACTGATCTGCATACATTTTAGGCCCGAGCCCGACCCTAAAATGTCGGGTCAGGCCTGGTCGGGTTCGGGCAGAGTTTGAGAACTCTAATTCAGGGCAGTATAATTTTCATTGCCCCGTGCAGCTCCTTTCAGAGTGGAGGCATTAGCTACCTCTGACTACCCTGTACAGTATCTGTGCCTGAGGGGGAAGTATCTGCTCCTCATTGTGATGCATGTTGTTTCCAGATGTTTGTTGGGTTACCACATGTCATGATGTGGAGCCGCCACGCCCCGTCTTTTCTCTATTACGCACGCGTCTAATTCCTGACAGGCGTCTAATAATTCTTCTGGTTGAGGGAGCGACCTGGAAATAACCCAGCAGATCGGGAAGGGGAAACGTTGCAAAGGCTTATTTATAGCTTAAAGTTCGCTTTGATGGCGGCGTTTGCGGCCATTTTTTGGGAATCACACACGCACCCCCTAGATGGGGAGGTGTGTGACCACATCTTCTAACTAGATGATGTTGTGATATCACATGTGTCGTGTTCTGTGGCCTTCTCTGTATGTTTTGTTAGTACGGGGATGAGGTCAACTTAAGCTCCCCATTGTGTCCTGACCCTCGATTCGAGTTTCTGACACCAGATTATACAGTAGTTCCTGACACCAGATTATAGCTGCAGCAACACTCTGGCTTTGACGCTAGATTCTACAGTTGTTTCCAACACTAGATTCTAGTTATTGACACTAAATGATAGTTTCTGATGCTAGGATCTCCTTTTTGACACTAGAACCTACTTTCTGACACTAGAATCGAGTTTTTGACACTAGATTCTATAGTTTCTGACACTAGATTCTAGTTTTTCTGAAAAATCTGTGCTCCTGTGTCAGTGATGCTAACATATTTCTAGCAAGGACCACCAGCTTAAGCTCCTCATTCATTCAAACGCTGAGTATTTTCTTTTCCACCCAGTCATAAATAAGGAAACATTTACGTACCATTCGCACACGCCCGTGCATCACCCCATCTTTCGTAGACTAAGATTAAAGATCGTAGAGGCAACTTTTTTTTAGCCAAAAATAAAAATAGATGTATAGCTATATATTTTTTTGCATTTTTTCCCCTCTATGTTGCTTCTCCTTTGATGCTGCAGCAGTTTCCCTGCAGGCAGACACTGTCTTCGTCCTGCAGACGGTCCAGAACTTTGTTGTTGTTAACAAATCATGAAAACAAAACATTCATCTGGTTCAGGAAAGACGGTGCTATTTTTTGAGGGGGAGGGGGGTTGGGTGGGGTGAGGCAACGTATTAGCCAATCATAGCATTCGAAGCGTAAAATTCTTTACTTTTTAGTCGACTAAAACGTGACAAAATAAAAATCTGATAAGTTTCACTCAATATTATAAAAACTAGCAACAGTGATTGAAACTGGACTGAGACTGAATTTAAAAATAGCCGACAAGGACAACGCAGTTTTAGTGACGTACTCACCCATGTGCACACACACACTCCTCGCCCCCCTATTCCCATTAACGCTCAATAATCTACTTCCATTTTCCCACTTTGCAGGATGAACTGGACCTCACAGAGAAGCACAGGGAAGCCATGTTCGCCCTGCCCGCAGAGAAGAAATGGCAGATCTACTGCAGCAAAAAGAAGGTAAAAAATTGTCACATAAAGCATGCCGTTCACATTTTCACGTCACAGTTCCACAAATTCAACATACTACTGTATTTGAACATTGCACCCTCAGTTGCCAGGATGTGCCAGGGACCCCATAACGGAATATTTGTGATTTCAAAGCGGATCGGATTCATAAACCTCACAGAGAAACTTATATGTCCATCGTCTATTTTCAGTTAGCTGAAAAAGTAAAAAAAAAAAAAAAAAAAAAAGGCCGCCATTCATCACAGGATCGGAAATAAATAAACTGTGACATCTCTGTTCCTCATTTTGCTGGTGAACCTCCTCCAGGACCCCCTGTGGACCCCACAGTGATATACATACAGGGGCATACAGAATCTCTTTAAGAACAAAGACCTTGTTTTTAAAAACAAAACCAAATGTTGATATCCGTTACCTGTTGTTTTAACGGACGGCCTCATCCATTTTCAACCCATCTTCATTCAGTATAATCAGTCGCAATGGCTCAACAATGGCTCCCGTTATTATGGCATGCTAACTTTCCAGAAATAGAAACACTTGGACGTTTACTATTAGCTTGAATTCCCCGTTGTTGTGTCACTGGTAGATTAGTGTCTGAACTGTCCACACAACACTCCTCTGACTGAGACATGGAACAAGTGGACAAAAAATGGACAAAAAAAAAACATTAAATGAATGAGCATTGGAGAGGAATCATACAACTTCACAAGGTGAAGTTGTCCTTTAACCATTAATAGCAGACCATGCTCTTTTTTTACTTTAACAAGCACAGCAAAAAAACATTCCATGTTGCCTTTTCTCGCAATGCCATCTTTCATTACGCCTTTTCTGCGTGCTGACAGCGCTCTGTCAGCTCCATAACAACAATGCATCCTGCTCGTCCTCAACACTAATGATACCTCTAGCGTACAGTCAAACATGTTGTGTATGTTCTCGTTTAGGGTTTCAACCGCCCCCGATGCGTCGCTCCTTATTACTGGTCTTGTTTCAACCTCTCTCACACACAGACGCACACTCTGTGCCAGCCGATCCACTGAGTCAGCACCGGCCCTGTCTGCACACTTTGAAACTGTAAATCTTTGATTTAGAATGCATAAGCCAGACTCAGTGTTTCTCAAGGACATAGGTCATGGCTGCAGGTGTCCTTACATATAGCAGGGATGTCAAACTCATACAATGCGGGCCAAAATAGAACAGTTGGTAGAAGTCAAGGGCTGGACCTGCCGGGCTGTGTTTCAACACACCGGTTTGGAACACCGGTTTAGGACATCCGCAGGAAAACCGCATTAGTAAAGCAGTAGTTTTCTTTCAAATAATGAATGTCACTTAATAGTAAGATTAATGCAAAGATGAAACTGCACTTCCTGATCTATGATCCTAACCAAGCACTGCTTTCCTAGGAAAATGAGAAAGTAAATCAATTAAAGGGGAATTCCACCCATTTTCAACATTCATTAGTATACCCTAGAGGTGCTGGGTGGACATGATAAAAGTTCCCCCATTCTGTGTTCACAAGAAATGGAGGTCTGAAGAAAACCACTAACATGGTGAAACATCTTGATGGCATCATCAAGATGTATTTTCACCATGTTAATGGATTTTCTTTAGACACTTCTTTTTTTCTGAGAGCGTACAAATGGAACCAAATTGGTTGCATTTGTACACTCTCAGAAAAAATGTTGAAAATGGGTGAAATTCCCCTTTAAGTTGAGAAAGTAAAACAATTAGTTCCATTCATGGTGTGTGCAGTACACCAGAGTGCCAGTTCTAATATTAATTAAATAGCATCCCACGGCTAAAGATAATTAATTTGCAGGCCTTGAGTTTGACATACGTGTTATATAGGATATCCTGTCTACAAGCACTCTGCAGACACCCCGAGGCCATTCTGATTCCATGAATCTCTTCCTTCGTCCTGTCATAAACTCATAGGGGCGAGGAGTTATGGGGGGGATTAACCGTTAATGGATGCATCCGAACGTGAGTTACTCCAACCTGGAAAGCCTCAGAAACCACAGCTGCAAGATTATACTTTTACAGCAGTAAATGATACATGTGAGGAAGTACTATACGCATGCAGGGCAGGCGACAAGCATACAGTATGATCATTGTTTAACGATCGCCTGCATGCCTGCATATTTAGGTGACCCTCTTTCCAGAGCAAGGTACTTTAGTTTATGGATTTCATGAGCTAAATGTTGTGCTCTATTTTAAGTGAATATATGAATGATTGCAATTCATCTACGTTAATTCTCTTAGTAAGTGTGATGGTTGAGGTAATCATATTTAAATAAATATGTTTACAGTTTGAAATTATATCACAATTTCCAGTGAGAAGTAAGTTTTCGCCAGTAATTGTTCTCACATGATCCAGACCCAGAGACTAAATACAGTACATTTAACATTTAAAACTGTTGCTGTCGAGGCAGGAACCTAGTCTAGTCTAACCTCATCTCATATGTCAACTTTTTATGGAGGCTATAACGATCACCTTTTCTTTTTAGCCTTAGATGTGTTCGTTGGACCAGAGCACATCTTATCTAGATTTTATTTTCATGATTCGCTAAGGATGCCAACTGACTGTTAGACCTGAGATTCCTTTTTCATTTCAAAACACCCCCCTGGTTTTTATATGCTTTAGGCTCCATTGTCTGTGGGACCACAGTCAACACTGTGATATTATTAAAAATCCCCAGTGTTGTTAGAGAGCTGTAACTCACGCAAAGGTCTGTTTAGTCCCCAGATCCGACATTGAAAAGCATTATTAGACAGCTCTGAGATGGAGAGCAGTCAGGGAAGGGCCAGATTGTGGAAAGGCTTCTGGAAATGAGAAACAAGTTAAAAGGAGCTAATGCTTCTGCTTCTACTGTGTCCCAATTACTGTCCTAATTAGCAGTAGTCTGGGGGCTCAAACTAGCCTAATAAGGAATGTTGAAACCAACTTGGCACTGTGTTACTGTGCCCCGTTGGAAAGCCAGCAGTGCTTACATTTCAACTTGTTCCAACAGGGCAGCCTTCCACAACCACCATGCTTTTCGCAATAAACAAATGATAGCTAGCTTGCAACTGGGCAATCTCTCTCTCCCTCTCTCTGTCTCTCGCTCTCTCTCTCTCGTTTTTTATGCTTTCTCATCCTAATACGTTTCTTGGACTGCTGTCGAAGGACATTTCAGCAGGTTGCGATAACCAGGGCAGCGGGGTTCACTGCTTTAAAATGCCGCTGCTGCAGAGTTGTGGTGGGAGGATACTATCGCGTCCAGAGGTTTATGCGAAGCGGCAACCTGCGGAGGGAGGGAAGATTTCAGCCTTCACGGCCGGCAGGGCATCAATAACGCTGAGTCGGCAGCAATGGTTTCTCTGGCCCGCGGCCCGGGCCCCGGCTTGGGGAGGCGCTTGGCACCAGTCCCACGGGAGCGGGGTGGAGTGTGGGGGGGGTTCTCAAAACTCATCGTCTGAGCGCGGAGAGGAAAAGAGGGGTGGGCGTGTAGGAAGCCAGGGTAAAAGGGGAAGCGCTCCGTCGTCCAACGCAAACAGGAAAGCTTCCCAGTCGTCCACAGGTGCAGGACCGGGGGCTTTTGTGCGGGAGACGGAGGGATGGATGATAGCGAAGGTGGGAGGAGGAGGGTAGATGGGGTTATTATCGGGGCACCCAAATCTGTTGAGTGATGAAGACACTCCTTTGGCCAGTAGTTTTCTGGCAGACTGCATCCCGGGGGAGTAGATAAGTCAGCCATTGTAAAGTTAACCGTCTGGGCTGTTTGTTTTGGCTACGCACACCTATATCAGGGTAGTCATGGCGGAGAGCAGTGAGCAATCATCCTGCATCTTGACTGTGTCTTCGTATTTCCTTGCCCACGTCGACTTGGGGCAAGAAAGGGTTTTTGTGTGTTGCATACAGTACATACTGGCCACACCAAAGTTTTATTATTCATACAGTACAGGAAAATATAAATCTCTTCAATCCTGTCTGTGTTGTTATTAATACTTGAGACTATTCCATTTATGATAAATAGGAATATAACCCAACTCTAATTTAATTTATTCCAACTAACTTCATTATTTGTTTAGCTAGCTCATCAAGTGCAGGAACCCCTAGCTATTGAAGAAATAAATTACGCATCATTTAATTGGCAGCTGCTGTATTATTGCTGCATAATTGTTCTCCGACCTTTGAGATTTTGGATGTTTTTTTTTGTACTGATTGGCTATCTGGTCTCTCGGCAACGCCACGATTTCTGATTTGCTGTCTCGTCTCTCGGCAGTCGGCAACCCTTCCATCTCCAAAGTCCCTGTGTCTGTTTATTAGTCAGCCTGCAGCTGCCAAAAAAATAGCAGCTCTACAAGCCAATGCAAGTGGCCTCGCTACAAAATGTTATTAACTCAAATCCCTAGGACTGCATATTTTCTGTTGGGGGTCCACAGCCAAACACAGATAACTCTGGGGGTCCTTGGCTTGAAATACTATTAGCATCACTAACACAGAAACTCTTTTTTTTTTTTTTTTTTTTTTTTACAAAATGACATTTTGTAGAATCAGGTCGAAATTGTTCGGTGAGAAACAACAAAGTAAATTCTACACAGTTTCACTGCCAACATGACCTTGATTTGATCTCGATTTGATTTTCTGTGTGAAGTAGTGCACCCCGACTTCCTTGGGCTGAATTCTTTTAACCACCAAGATGTGAAAGGAAGCAACTTTAATCTTAGTGTCTGATCCACTTATGTGACTGAAGTGTTTCCAGTCATTACCTGGAGGGAGTTTGGCTCAGAGCAGGATCCAACCATCCCTGTCGCTGCACACAGTGCACAGCCCCCGCAGACCTCCATGGCCCTGGTCATGGAAAGCCAAGTCTCCGTGGGCCGCTTTATTAACTGCTGCGCAATTAGTTTCTGATGGTCACAGCTCACTGGGGCTTAATGGAGCAGGAGATTGAATGAAAGGGCCTGGGGCACTTTTATGTACAAGCCAAGTTTCTTGCGTTCGGTTCTCCTCCGTCCTTGCTGTTTATTATGTAGCCTCCTGGAGATGGAACCGGCGATTACTTTCGTAAAAGTAAATATATTTTATAGATTCAAATGAACGGAGAGGCATTTTACGTTTTAACATTAAAATGCATTTATAGATCTTTGACTGTAATGAAAATCTGCCCCCGGTCTGCGGATTTTAGCTGTCCATAAATCGGGACATGGCCTCAGTCCATGGTTTTGTTTGTGGTTGAAGTTTTGTTTTTCCCTCAAGCGTTCTGTGCTGCTCCAATCATCAAAGTAGACATCACTCCACACACACGCTCCTCTGACTTCTGAGTTCACTCAAGTGTCCAAAGATAAAACAGGCTGCGCTGCCTATCTGTGTCGCCCTACTTTGAGTGTTTGCTCCATTTTTTTCTATTTCTGTACTGAGCCTCCTGCTGTGTGTTTTGCATGCATTATGCAAGTGCTAATGCTCTCACTGGGTTTTCGTCAATTGCTCTGCTATCCCGGGTTGGATGTAACTTTATTGTGAATTTTAAAAAATAGTCTAAAAATAGCTGAGCTAATCAATGTCTGCATGTAAACCAGCTGTATATAGACATTGAAACAACGTTTGAAAGTTGAAACACCCTTATTTCAACGTCTAATCTAAGCTTAGACCACTACAAAACTTCAAATTGTTATTAAACTATTTTTAACCCATTTTAGACTGATTTTTAGATGTCTAAAAGATGACACCAATAATTGCAGTATAGGCGGAGGCACTAAGGGTTGCCAACCTGCCCCTGGCAGCAGGCAAACCTTTAGGCTTGTTTTGGCCCAAGGGGCAAGTGCTTGTTTTAGAAGGAACACAACTGTCTATAATAAAAACAATAAGAGATATTTATGTCTAAACACCTGAACTTGGCCAGAGCTCTCAGTCTTCTGCTCTGTGGAATGTAAAATAAGAGTCACTGTTTACCTACGGTATAATGTGCTGTTTCCACTGTTGCTACACAATAGTGTGAAGTCATAGTCCTATTTTGAGCGGTGTAGGTAGGCTGTTTGGCATAAACAATGAGGTCCAAAATTTATTACAGTTTTTATTACATTGGTGTCAATCCTCCAAGTAGATTATCATGGGCAATTTGACCTTAATACAATTTTCATGTATTTATTATAACTGGCAAAACAAAAGAATAAATATCATTTTGAAGGTATAGTGTATAGTAGGTGATTTCACTTAATTCACAATTCGTTGTCTTGTTTTACTTTTTGGCTAATCCTCCCCACTATAGAGTGTGGTGACCATATAAGGAGTTCCTCCCTGTCCTCAGTGAGCACCTGGGGTAAAAAAAAAACAAAAAACCCTAGTTTCAGTTTGGGGCTTTGGGGAGAAAAGCCTTCCGTCCAATCAGAATGAGAGGGGCCTTCCGTTCAGTGAGGACGGAAGGCTCGTTGCACTTTTCCCCACTGTAGAGTGTGTGCATGTGCACATGTTGTTATCGTAGGGGGCCGGAGGGTTTTATAAATCACACTGAATGCTCCTTTAACTTATTTTTTGCAAAAATGTTGATTATTATTATTTCTTTTTCCACAGGAACAAGAAGAAAACAAGAGCGCAACCAGTTGGCCAGAGTTTTACATTGATCAGCTGAATTCAATGGCAGCTGTAAGTAATACGCCACAATAAACGCTTTGCAACTTTCACTACTTAAATTGCCGCAAGATGAGGTTTTGGTGAGGAAAAAAATAACTTGGAGTAATGCAATAACGAGCCGCAGCTGTCTGTGTTGGGTAATTATAAATCAGGGCATATAGGAGAACATTTTCAAAGTCTAAGGCATTAGTTTTATTAGATTATAAGCTGCAAATGACTTGACCTACTTTTGTTTTGATGAACTCTTGAAACAGAATGTTATGAAGAAGATAGAATTTTAAGTTCCATAGGCGGATCCAGGCATGGGGGGGGGGATGCCCCCCTAAATACCCAGTCTGCCCCCCTAAATACCCACTCTGCCCCACCAAATACCCAGTCTGCCCCACCAAACACGATTGCGTGCAATTCAAATTAAAGTGCCTGTATTTAAAATGATTTGAAACACTACTACTGCTACAGTTGTGGCACTACTAAACCAACAGCATTTCATCATTGAAAACAGAAAACTCCCTGAGTCAGACCTTTGGCTTTATGCATATGCATGCTGTGTGTCTGATGCAATTTCAACCACTGATGTTATTATTGATGCTTAATTGCCTAATAAAAGTCATGTAACTGCAAATGGTATGGGGGTGATGAAGCCGCCCCCCATACCACCCTACCCCCCAATTGGGAAATGTTACATCCGCCTCTGTGGAGTAGATTCAATTTTAACTGTATTCATATGGCACAACAGCACACATCTTACAATTTAGGCATTTTAGCAGATGCTCTTAATCCAGAGAGACTAACATTAGGCATGAACAAAAGAAAAGCAAGGCAATTCATCATGTCTTTGTCGTTCACAAACACAGTCCGCTGGATGCAACTTTAGGCACAGAGCTCAGATTTGGATCATCACAACAGCCCCAACTTTTTCCCTTGTCAAAAGTTTTTGAAATAGTCTACTTGCCAGCCCACTGTGAATCAGGCATGTTGAGTACACTGAGGTTTTCTGTTAGTTATGTTGAGTAGGGAGTCGCCAGCGTGTAGAAACTGCGGGATGCTAAATTGCATAATATATTGAGCAATTTTCTTAATTGGCATCATATGTCACCATACCATTAACAACAACCTATAGAAGGCAAAAAAGTGAAAATGTCTTCATGCTTTATGTAGCATGTGATATATCTAACTTGGGATTTTTCATGATGCTGAATCCATAATAATTGTAATGACTTTTATTTGTAATGCACTTTTCATTCACAGGAAATCTCAGAGTGCTACATTGGTAATACATACTGTATAATCAATCATAGAATTCCATGCACGGCCATAGCACTTTGCCCAAATGTGCGGGCACATTTATGATGAATGGCATTGTCGTTTTTTGCCCAACGGCAGTTTTTTTTCCTCACCTTTTACCTTCTATAGGTTCTTAATGGTATGGTGACATATGATGCCAATTATGAAAAACATATGCGATTTAGAATCCAGCAGTTTCTACATTTCTAACATAAAAACTAAAAAAGTGTACCCAAAAATGCCTGGGTTCACATTCAAATGGACTGTTAAATTATATTACTTAACTTTCGAAACCACACGTTTCTTCTTTGTGTGTGCAAGTTACAGTATGCGCTAAAAATGCAAGCTATTTTAAATTTATTCTCCAACAATATCTTTCAACACCGCACTGTGTACACTGGACATTTCCCCCCAATGTCCTAATCAGCTGGCCTTGCTTCAGGGGAATTTATACCTCGTTTTCGTGCCAGCTTTGCAGACCAGAAATTGGCGATGTACAAGCTCACAGATAGTGTACGTCTGTCTGCTATTTCTGGTACGTGCAGTTAACTTGTCACACCACCTATAAATCAAGGTCTGGGCATTGCTGCAAATTGCCCTTTGACTTTAATACAGGCCCGAGTCTTCCAATATCACAGTATACTGTATAACATAGAGTCGACAAAACTCAACTTAATCATATATAATGCTATAATTGCACTCTCCCCTGGTAGTCACATGTTGTCATTGAGCTTGTGACCGTATGTTTTGTGATGGTGTTGTTACATGCTGCTCGGGGCAGCTTTGTGCTCAGCTGTATGGACGGGTGGTAGTTTGCCAAGTCTGAATTGAATAGTGACACTATTCTTCAAGGTTCAAGGTTTGCTTTATTAGTCTCCCGTGGGAGAAATTTCTCTTGGAGTCAGAGAGCAGAGCTGCATACAGTTTCACACAGACAACAGAAAACAGTAGACACAGGACAATACAGTTATGTACTGTATAACACATTTACACCCTAGTGTGTACCCTGAGCCGGTGAGTGCTAAATGCTCTCCCCATTCAGGAGCTTAATCGAGGTATAAATGAACGTCTAAACCGATTATATTCTTCTTTTGGAGTGATATATTTCACCACTTCACTTCATTAGATCATTAGTGACACAAGTTAAAACAGACAGTCAAAGTCAATGTGCTATAGTGTAACTCTGTCGTCTCCCAGATTTTGCGCTACAGTTAAGGTTTTGAGACTGTTTTTTATGTAGAAATATGTAGTATGTAGAAATGCTACAGTAATTGAGTGAATTAAATAATTCTGCATTAGCCGTTGCATTTTGGAACTTACTAATTGGATAAAATGGAAAGAATATTATCCTGTGGCTACTACACTAACATTGGAAGATTTTTTTAACCATTGCCCTGCCCGCTCCTATCTCTCTCCACTTTTGTTTTAAACACCCCCTGGTAGTCGGTAGACCTGTTATGTTATGAAATGTGGAGAGAGTTAAACTAACATTTCGCAAGAATACGCAAAACCAAACATCCGGATAGCATAGCCCACTCATTGTGTACTCTTGGAGAAGGTGTGGAAATGTAAATGACAGACAGATAGTTATAGTCTAAATATAGACCATTGCTTAAGCCATGGATATTCCACTTTCAAAAAAACTTTTGGTCATTTTATGGTCTACTCAGCCTCATGTGAACACACCAGACAGTTTATAAGTTACTCCTTTCAGTATTTAGATATTTGATGTTCATTAATCTGCCGGACCCAAACCCATTATAACTTAAAACTCCATTTTAACCATGACAGATTATTCGAAAACAACCCATCTTTTTTCTGGTGACTGATATTGTCCTCCTAATACGTGAGAGGGCTGTGGAATTTCATTTACAGTTTTTATTTATTTTTAAAATATTGTTTTATTCATTTGGGTAGGCCTACCCAAATATGGAGGCGGCTACATTTTCCAAAACAATATTTTAAAAATAAATGAAAACTGTAGATGCAATTCCACGGCCCTCTCACGTATTAGGAGGACAATATCAGTCACCAGAAAAAGATGGGTTGTTTTCGAATAATCTGTCATGGTTAAAATGGAGTTTTAAGTTATAATGGGTTTGTATAGGAAGGACGTTCCGGCAGACTAATGAACATCAAATATCTAAATAGTGAAAGGAGTAACTTATAAACTGTCTGGTGTGTTCACATGAGGCTGAGTAGACCATAAAATGACCAAAAGTTTTTTTTGAAAGTGGAGTACCCCTTTAAGCCATGGATACTTTGAATAGTTAGTTATGGCATAGTTTGTAGATTAGTTATTTTAGCTCTGAAAATACTATAGGCCTGTCAACATTTCCACACCAAAACACATTGGGCATCAATCTACCTTGTGTATGTGAAAAAAGTAAGTCTGGAGCTATACTAAAATACCCAAGACAAACTGTGGGAAGGCTCACCTGCTCACCTGCTCACATCTGCTATTTTTCAATGAAAATTGAAACACCACAAGTACAGTACAGAAGGTTTTTAACGTAGTAATTTAGTTGACACTGTTGTGCTGTTTTTGTGTTTTCTTGAACAGAGGAAGACGCTCCTCGCTCTGGAGAAAGAGGACGAAGAGGAGAGAAACAAAACCATAGAGAGTTTGAAGACGGCTCTGAGAACGCAACCAATGAGGTGCACAGAATACCCACATGACAGAGGTTTTCAACCAGTGGTCCGGGGACCACCAGTGGTCCCTGAGAGGATTCCTTGTGGTCACCAGCTAAATGATGTTGGTAACCAAATGAACCGTTATAGATCTGTAACTCTTGAGTGTTTAAAATGAAACAGGTCCATTTGGTTTCATTTTACCACTCTCAAGAGTTAAATTATATTTAAATATCTGAATTACTTAATTTCCAAGAATCTACACAATCAGAACATGTAGGAGAATTTATTTTGACCAATCTTTTGCCGTGTTATCTCTCTTTGTGGGCACAAACTTGAAAGTCCTTAGTTTTGGGACAGAGAGACTAAACTCAACATCAAATGGTGGTCCTCCGTGGCTAAAATGTAGAATAAATACTGGGCCCTGTACTATGAAAAAGGTTGAAAACCACTGCCATATGACATACTACTCTCTGCTCTTTTTATCTTTTCACCATCTCTTTTATTTGTCTTTCTCCGTCTGTTCTCATCTTATCTCCTCCCTTTTTCCCCTTTAGCTTCCCCGTCTTCAGTATTATGGCATCTGTCATGTCACTTGACCCTTTGATCCTCTCCTGTCATGTTTATTTTTAAAGACAAATGCTTATTTAAAAGCCGCAAAGTATGCCAGCAGAGGTTTTGATGTACGGTCACATCTTAGGAATAGGAAGTTTTTTTTTGTATTACTGTAGTTTACGACTTTTGAAAATAAGCTTATATCCAACCCTACAGCCCCCTCCTGCTTTCTCAGATTTAGCTCAGACACAGGACGTATGGCTCTCTGAACCTTCCCTAAAACAGGAGTTCTCAACGTTTTTGACTGGGGATCGCCTGAAAATACTTTCGCCATGTCTTGCCTTAACCCCTCTCCACCCCCAGTCCAGATTGACCACTACATTTGCCTTAATAGTAGAGGAAATATGTTATGATTAATACATTTACAGCCCCTACCTGCTGTTCCATGCACCGAACTCGAGATTATTTTATTCCTTTAATCCATCTATTCTACCCCTCCAATGTCTGTGCTATTTGGGGCAAACCAGCCATTTCCAATGAGATCTGGTGCTTCAAAATAAGGGCTTCAAACGTGAAAGCTGGGGCAGAGACACATTACGGAATCCTCACGTTCGACACAAAGGCTGAAATACTGAAATATCTGGTTTCAGTATTTCAGCCTTTGTGCCGAACGTGAGGATTCCGTAATGTTTATGCATGTGCCCTCAAACACCTGGGGCAATGGTCCACACAACCTAGACATTTCATTCTCCCAGACTGTGGAATATTGCAGTCAGAATTACAGGTTTCACTTCCAATTGTCCACCTTAATTTGAAGACTCTTCTCTTCAGTCTTCACGTCACTCGTGTGTTTTTTGTTGTTTTTGTTTGTTTGTTTCGTAGGTTTACTTTTCTCGATCACAAGGTTGTCTCTTGGACAACAATGTTCTGACTCTGAATTGTGTCTTCTAAATTGTTTCATGGACATGTCTTCACTCTTTTGAAGTTGGAGAAAAAAATTCGGCAGGCGGATGCATACCTTCATTTCATTTATTTACTTTATTTGATTGGAACAGTTTGACATTAGTGGGCAGTTTGCCAACCAGAGATTTTTTTGTGTGTTAGAATAGTTTAAGATGATGAATTCGTGACCTAACACCCCTCTCTACCGTTAAGGTTCGTGACGCGCTTCATTGACCTGGACGGCCTGACGTGCATCCTGAACTTCCTGAAGAGCATGGACTACGAGACCACCGAGTCACAGATCCACACGTCGCTGATCGGCTGCATCAAGGCGCTCATGAACAATTCCCAGGGCCGCGCCCACGTCCTCTCCCACTCGGAGAGCATCAACTGCATCGCCCAGAGCCTGGCCACGGAGAACGTCAAGACCAAGGTGGCGGTGCTGGAGATCATGGGCGCCGTGTGCCTGGTGCCCGGCGGACACAAGAAGATCCTGGAGGCCATGCTGCACTACCAACGCTTCGCTTGCGAGAGGACGCGCTTCCAGGTGGGTCGGCGGGCGGAGAAGAGCCTGGTAGCGCAGAGAATGGGCACCAGGGGTAGAGCAGCTGGTAGAACGGCCGGTTGGGAAAACCGTGAGGTTCCTAGTTCAATCCCAGGCTGATTACCCCGGTGTTGGTGTCGTCAAAGTGTCCTTGAGCAAGGTGATGAATCCCTAATTGCTCCCGATGTGCAGGTCGGTGCCTTGTGCGTTTCTCCGCTATCGGTATGTGATTATAAGTTGTAGAGTGTATACAGTAATGCACAATCTATGCAAATCTCATTGGGTCTCTGCCCTAATAAAAAGTCCCGTTGTTGGCCAAGGACAGAGAAAAAAATAAAAGACGGAACTTTAATACTTAAATCATAACAGAGTGCACCAGCCTGGCACTCAAAATGGTCCACCTCCATTTTAACCTATAACCTATAAACATGAATCAAATGCTTCCTGTTGGCGATCACCTTGGGTTTGTTTTGGGTACTTGTAGCGCCTGGTACACCTTGAAATATGCCCTGAAGAAACAAATCGTTTGGGCCCACTGATTTAACGTTTTCCAGTAGTTCCACGGTGTGCTCCTTGTGTATTAAGAGGTTTTGTTTTACATTTTGCGCCCTCTCAGACGCTTCTAAATGATCTGGACCGGAGTACGGGCCGCTACAGGGATGAGGTCAACCTGAAGACGGCCATCATGTCCTTCATCAACGCTGTGCTGAGTCAAGGCGCCGGCGAGGTGAATATTATACATCACAAATTACTGCCGAACCACCTACCTATCTGTGACCTTAACTCCTTAACAGATTTACCACGACTTTGAGTGATTGATTATTCCGTTGTCTGCTTGTCACTCCAAAAGCTGTTTTAGGCTTTGTTTTGTTATTAGCTCACTGGCACTGCACACCACCTGATGAAGTCCTTTAAGTGGTGATTGCACTACCAAAACCCAGAAAATACCTCACACATTTTACAACTATAATTGATAAATGATCTAATTTTAAATGTGTTTATCTCTGAATGAGGCCTGGAAACAGTGAAATGTGAAAATACACGCTGTTCTCTCAACTGTATTTTTTAAAAAAATGATACACATCATCAACTCATTTTATTTTTTCCCTTAAAGTAAACACCTTAAGCTGACTTTGGATCCCATTCATTTTCACAAATTCACAACAGGATCTTTTATACATTATTTCATTACTACTGAGCCTAATAGGAGTGAGCCTAGCTTTTCCGCTAATCTGTTAAACACACACTCCTAAAGCCTGCATTTGTTGTCCTTTTGGCTTTGTTTTTTCTCAGGCCAGTTTGGAATTCCGCATCCACCTCCGATACGAGTTCCTGATGCTTGGAATTCAGCCCATAATCGATAAGCTACGTTCTCACGAGAACTCCACACTAGACAGGTAACGTTTTGGAACACTGCCGTCCTGTGATCTCCTTAGACAAATACGCACTCATTATTATTACTAATGCATGCATGTCATTCCCACTGTGCCAGGAGAGTCCTCCCATCTCTGTTTACACGAATAGCTTTCTCTCTCTCCCACAAAGCACAGAGACACTGATGTAATATGATTGTACTGCCCGGGGCTACAGGGGCTGGTGCTGGGCTGGGTTGGGGCCTCCGTTTCACAACACGCAGATTTACTGTCTCATTGTTAGCACTGTAAAAAGTGAAACTATGCCCTTCCTGTGAAATCTGCACCATCAGGTTCTGCAGCAGAGATCTGGTTAGAACAAAAATGACTTCATCACTAATCCTGCTGTTTCATGTTTGTTGTCTCATCAGGCATCTAGACTACTTTGAAATGTTACGGAATGAGGATGAGCTGGCCCTGTCCAGACGCTTTGAGTCGGTAAGGAAACAGGAGACAATTTCCTGCTGCTTAGTTCCCGTATTTATATTCCCTGTTTAATATTTCCTAATGTTTATTGACGGAGAGGGAATTGTTTATGTTCTTCTTCCCATCCAGGTGCATATAGACACCAAGAGTGCTACCCAAGTCTTTGATCTCATCCGCAAGAAGATGAACCACACTGACGCATACCCGCACTTTATGTCTGTTCTCCACCACTGCCTGCTCATGCCGCGTAAGTGTTGATTTTTTTCCGAATGCATGAAGGCTCGGTCCAAATAATACTTGGACCAGCCTGAGCGTTGCGACATTGAGGGGTCAGAAAACTGAACTCTCGCGAGGGCTGTTGCAGCATGAAAGAGGGATGAAAGAGGGACATTTCCAGAATTTTCCTGAGACTGTGATTTGTACTCTCAGAAAAAATGTCCTAGATGAGCCGCCATTGGACTGATCCCATGAAGTGAAAAAAGTTTACAACAGCGTAACTCTGTCTATATTAGGGGCAGAATATTATTTGTGCCGAGCCTCCTTAACACACACACACACACACACACACACACACACACACACACACACACACACACACACACACACACACACACACACACACACACACACACAACCACCATTCTCTTGATTACAGTAGAGTATTTCGTGACACCTCCCACACTCACAGATGGGTGATGTAATTCCGCCCATTATTGGTCACCTACCTGATGTTTTTTTCCCTCCACTTGGACAAAGACAGTTCGAATGGCCACTATGTGATTTTTGGCCTAGCCAAATCATATCGATAACCTGAGAATTTTGGCCAGGAATAGGCTAAGATAGAAAACAAATAAAAATAAAAACATAAACTAATTCAATGTGCAGTGGATTGTCCAATCCCCATGCTCGTCCCCTCACCTTCAGATACCTTGTAGTATGTGTGTTTGTACTGTGTGTGTGTGCGTGTGCGTGCGCGTGTGGGTGTTTTCCTAAAACCCATGTTGTCTTTCTCCCGGTCAGATAAGAGGAGTGGGAACACGGTACAGTACTGGCTGCTGCTGGACAGGATCGTCCAGCAGATGGTCCTGCAGACTGACAAAGGTCACGACCCCGACGTCGCGCCACTGGAGAACTTTAACGTGAAGAACGTTGTCCGAATGTGAGTCTCTCTCTCACACACACACACACACACACACACACACACACACACACACACACACACACACACGGCCATGATGGAAGAAAGAGTGGTGGCTAATTTATACTCATCACGCCGACCCTTCTGTGTAGAAGTGTAGAAGAATGTCAGGAATGGCATGTGTTTCAGCTCGGGGGGGTGACCGCGTGGAAGCTGCAAGGTTGGCAGTTCAAACCCTGGGCTTCCCCAGAGTTACGTCTGATTTACACTGGCAGCCAAATCTAGCCTCTTCTGGATTGACATCTGATTGGTTTAAATGGTCACATGACTCATTTAAACCAATCAGATTCCAATCCTGAAGTGGTTCAGATCTGATTCAGGCTAGAGTTAGCTGCCAGTATTAAACCAGTCTTTGTGCAAGGCTCTGAAAGTGAAACTTCCAACTGCTGCCGGTGTGCAGGTTGGTGCCTTGCATGGTTTCCTCCGACATGGTGTGAGTGTGAATGTAATGCACAATCTATGTCAATGGTAAACGATGCATTGATATATGTAGCACCTTTTATCCAAGCGAAACCATGCAAGGCAAATAGTAGCAGCTTGGGGTTCAGTGTCTTGCAGAAAACAGAGAAAAAACAGTGCGGTCTTCCTCAGCACTGTTGTAACGCTGAGGAAGACCGCACTGGTCGAAACGCGTACGTTGCTGCTCGCTGTGAGGTAAATAAAGAACATTAGATAGGACATTTAATGAGTGCTGGCATTTTTCTCTGTTTTCTACGTATATCTTTGCACACAGTGGCCTTGTGGTTAGAGTGTCCGCCCTGGAACTGGGAGACCGGGGTTCGATTCCCGGTCGGGTCATACCAAAGACTCTAAAAATGGGACCCAATGCCTCCCTGCTTGGCACTCAGCATCAAAGGGATGGATTGGGAGTCAAAATCAGCTAATGATTCCCGAGCGCGGCAAGCCGCAGCTCACCGCTCCTTGGAGCTCACAACTCCAAGTGATGGGTCAAAAGCGGAGAACCAATTTCGCTGCGGTAACGTAGTGACAAATCAGACTTTGACTTTGACTTTAAGAATATGTTTTAACATGGAGTGTTGCGGGTTGTCTGCTCCGGCAGCTCTGCTTGTTTGTTCAGTGTTTTGTCCAAGAGCACTTCGACATGTAGAGCAGGAGGTGCGGTGATTCGAACCGCCGACCCACGGCTCACTGGACGACCTGCTCTACCTCCTAAGCCACAGTCGACCCAATTTAAAGCACCATGGAATAATATGCTAATTAATACACAATATAAAAGCACCATTTACCATGTATGACACAATCTGAACTGGGTGAAAGTGTCGCTTTCATAGTGGTGATGAATGGGTTTGCGCGACTAAGTGGGTAATCTCAATAAGCTCTGGAATTTTAATTATTAAAAGCCTATAGGAATGATTAACGTATGCAGTTTTCCTCCCGAGCCTTGAGATTAAAAGCTCTTTAACAGCCAATTATACCAGAGACAATGCCACATTTTACTTAGCAAACTGTTGCATTGGTAGTCAGCTAATCGTGTGTGTGTGTGTGTGTGTGTGTGTGTGTGTGTGCGTGTGCGCGCGTGTGTTGACAGGCTGGTCAATGAAAACGAGGTCAAGCAATGGAAGGAACAGGCGGAGAAAATGAGAAAAGGTACGTATGACTGTAAATGGAAGCAGCCTGAGAGACAAGTTGTGCTCCGTCCCAATTAGATCCAAATCTCATTTACTCATTAAGACCTGAGACTGAGATTCTACAAATGTCTTCTTCCAAAAAGTTTTCGCGTTTGTTTCTGTGACTGTGGTTCTCAAACCTTTTCATCTCAATGACACCCAAAATGATATTTTATTCAGCCGCCGACCCCCCTATCTGAAGATGTTTTGTACCGGGGGACCCCTTAGAAGAAAATATTTTAGTTAAAAATGCTGTGAAATAATTTGCACCGTTTTTGCAACGTTTTTAACGATTTTTCAAGAATAGCACATGTATGCATAGCCTATGCATATATGTGCTATTTCTTATATAGCTAATGTTTAAAATAATAGACCTGCGCAGCGACGTCACCGCCCCTGTTCCAGAAACGGAATCCTCATTCATTTTCCTCATAGAAAATGCTTAATAAAAACACGATTGCACCGACCCCCATCTGAAAATATGTTGTTCCAGGGAACTACCCTCAGCAGCAAAATATTTGAGTTAAAAATGTTCACTATGGCAGAATATTGTCACAGATTTGCACCACATTTTCACGATAGCACAAATAGCAGACAAACAGTACAAGCTATGAACTTGTAGATCTTCTATTTTTCAAGCACCGTATTTTCCGGACTATAAGGCGACTTTAATTTAATCAAAAAAACAAAAGTGCGCCTTATAATCCAGTGCGCCTTATATATGGATTGTTTGACTGCAGTAGCTTCTATTCTATGTTGACTGCAGTATTTTCTATTCTATGTTGACTGCAGTAGCTTCTATTCTATGTTGACTGCAGTAGCTTCTATTCTATGTTGACTGCAGTAGCTTCTATCCTATGTTGACTGCAGTAGCTTCTATCCTATGTTGACTGCAGTAGCTTCTTTCCTATGCGGCTTATAATCTGATGCGCCTTATATATTAAAACAGTTGTAAAATAGGCTGTTTATTGAAGGTGCACCTTATAGTGCGGAAAATAAGGTGGGCTACAACAGAATGCTTAAGAACTCCGTTTGATGAATGCGTCCCGCTGACCGACCTTCCCCTTCCCCTGGCCTCCACCACAGAGCACCACGAGCTGCAGCAGAGGTTCGACAAGAAGGAGCGCGAGTGCGACGCCAAGACCCAGGAGAAGGAGGACATGATGCAGACGCTCAACAAGATGAAAGAGAAGCTGGAGAGGGAGAGCACGGAACATAAAAACGTCAAGCAGCAAGTCGCCGAGCTCACCGCCCGGCTGCACGAACTCAGCACAGTATGTTGGTTTGGCCTAGTTACCTTTTTTATTATTTTGAATATTTGCCTTCACGAAGTGCACACAAGAACACAACTCCTTGCTCCAAAAAGAAAACGCCAATGTACCGTACCTATCTGCACCACCACTGGATAATCAGCTATAATTAAGCTTATGACAGTACAGCCCATCAAAAGTGGGGGTTGTCTACATTATAATGATGCTATGCACCGTCACATAAGCAAAGGAATTATTGTGTTAAAAAAGCCATCCCAAGCCTTTATTCTTGTGTCAAATTCTTGTGTCACATTCCTCGGCAGAGCTATAAAAGAAACAATTTGTGTTTATAAACATCGACACAGCTCTCAGAGTGTAATCCAAGTGTCTTCAGTCAGTCAGTCAGTCAGTCAGCCAGTGCGCGCAATACTTCCAAAACACACACACACATTTTTCAGAGAAACAGGGACCGCCAAAGTTTTGTCTTTTTTTTTTAAACATGAACCACTTCAACCATAGTGTCCTCATTCTGAGGGGAACATTGGCCAAATAAATAAGACCTAAAAGATTCATCGATCTACAGCACTGAGAACTTCTGCTGTTTTTTTTTTGGGAGGCAAAGAGGTTTGTGCAGGAGAAAAGAGCACACCAAGTACAGAGCTGTCAACAGTCACATAATTATTAAAGGTATCATGGGTAACTTTTTGGCCTTTTTTCTACTGCAACTGTTTCCCTGTAGACAGACCCTTGCTTTGCCCTGCAGATGGTCCAGAACTTTTGTTGTTGTCAACAAATCCTTTTGGTCAAGCTCATAACAAGGCGGTGCTAGTGGGGGGGGGGGGTAGCCAGTCACAGCGCAGCATTCTCCAGCTGTTTCATAATAGAGCTGAGGTGTAGGTGGAGTTGGATTAAAATCTGTTAACACAGATTTTGTACACACTAAAGTTACCTATGTTATATTAAGGCTTTAATAAGTACAATCACTAGCACCTTCATGTGAATTAGTAGAGAAGTTAATGTATAAACATTAACTGATGATGGCTCTATCAAACAAGTCTATGAAGCGATCAATGAAATCTATAAAAAGGTCTAATCTGCGTTCTGCAACACAATGTCACATGCAGTCCATACAATAATAATACTATACTGTATGTAGTTGCTAGTGCTTTGTGTCTCTCTTTCTGCTAAGTGGTCCTCCTTGGTCTGAAAGACCTTGAAGACCCCTCCTTGATGTAAAACACATGGACTGAAGGAGGAATGCTCCTGGGCGTACATGTGGGGTTAAACACAGCCATAGTTGTTCATTGTTCACCTCTTATTTTCTTCAGTTCATCGACTATTCACTTCATTCTTTGGTTCTTAAATGAGCGCGACAGAATGTGACACAAACAACACTCCTCAAATGGCTTCATGGGGTTAGTAATGAATGAAAAAACAAAACCAACAACAAGGGAAAAATGTATTTATTTATGTAGCTCCTTATCCCTATACTACCGGACCTAGCTCAGTAGTTTTCATACCAGTATTTATACAGAATTTATACAGAATTTGAGCCACGGACCACCAATTGATGACATTTTATCCCCACAGAGCCCCAAAACTAAATAAAGATTTATTTTGCTTTTGTCCACAATACCAGGCTGGATTTCGGAGAAAAACAAAACAGTCCAACATACAGATCAAAGTGACCATTAATCTTCTACATTCTCTAGTTGTGTAGACTCGGGCTAATTCAAATGATGAATATTTTAACTCTTGAGAGTATAAACATGGCATGTTGTCAAACAACACAACACGCTAATACGCTAATGGCAGCTGGAGGCCAGTCAAAACCACTATTGACTTGCATTTTCCCAGTAGTGTTTCAAGTGGTGACAATATCAACGCACCTCATATCAATTTCTGTGCTGAAGATGGCTGGTTATGACTTAAAAAACGATTAAAAACGTAGATTAAACAATAAAAATACATCCCGTGCAACTAGTTAATTGCAGCCGTTCTACAATTAGAACGGCTGTTCTACAATTAATTATCTTGGGTGACGCGAGTTCGAATCCTGGGTGTTTAGGAATAAGGCGCTCTTGTAGCTCTATTTTTGTCACCGCTAAACCCAATTACGCCTAAACTTGTCTGCTTTTTTTTTTTAACTATTTTAACACTCTTGAATAGTTCTAATGGCCAGGCTACAAGCTCACAACATCTTCTGGACTATTCAAAAATGTTTTTCAAAATAGTAAAAAAGGCAAAGATATTAGGGATAAGGGCCTTAGCGTGTGAAGAAAAGGGAGCCCTGGGTGCTCTTTAGACGGAGTTTACATTATAATTATCTTACTACAAGTGCTATGACGTTTCCCCTCATAGCAGATGTCATCTCTGTTCCTTCCAGAGACAGGCTACCATGGTACCCGGTGGTCCTCCGCTCCCTCCCGGACCCCCAGGCGGTCCCGTCCCCCCTCCTCCGCCCTCGCTGGCGGGCATGATGCCTCCTCCTCCCCCTCCGCCTCCCGGTGGCATGATGCCCCCTCCTCCTCCGCCACCCCCGCCCCCCGGCGGCCCGCCGCCCCCGCCCGGAGGAAGGCCTCCCATGATGGGAGGGATCCCTCCGCCGCCCGGCGCGCCCATGGGCCCGTCCATGGCCAAGAAGAACATACCGCAGCCGTCCAACGCGCTCAAGTCCTTCAACTGGGCCAAACTGGCCGAGGTGAGCCTTTTAGTGTACACTGTCTGCTGTATGTCCGTCCACGATGGCTCGGTTTGCACCATGCACGCCGGCCCTGTTTGTGCAACTTTGGCGTCTTTGCATTAGCTTTGCATGTAATCGCGCCGCTTTAAGCATTCAACGCATCACAACACTGTAGTTTTCAAACTTTTTTTATATCAAGGCCTATTATGTATTGGGCCATTTGAGCCACAGAGGACATGTAGCCTCTCAGACTCTGACCAAGAATATTTTGATCCACAATGAGCCCTTCTCTAGGTAAGCCCCTCCCCAAACGGTCCTTGTCCAATAGGCATGCTAGAAGAGGGAAACTTGACTAAAGTATCTATAATGAGCGAGAGTAGCGACACTTACCCGTTGACGACGGCTATTGGTTGAAAGTTCCATACAAACCACTCTCTCTCGCCCATCCACTTGCATTGACAGCAGGACTCCAGTGCAGGCGTGAAGCTCGAGACGCAAGATCAAAGCGTTTCGCTACTCTCTTTTTACAGTTACTCCTGAAGCTTGTTCAGGAAAGCTTGACGTGGATAACAACAGTTTCTAAACTATTTGGACTGGCATTGATCGTTGACTAAAGGGTGGGGTTTTGAGAAGGGCTCATTCCATGCTGTATTGGATATGATGGTAGAGAGCACACAGTAAAGCGGGCAAAATAACAATTCATACTGCTTTCTGTAATTCTGTAGACGTCTTAAGAGACGTCAGTAAATTACTGTAAGTAATGCAGACAGATAATAAACAAAAAAATGTAAGTCAGAACGTAAAATGAAACCATGCTGTCAATAAGTTACAGATCTACAAAGGTCATTTGGTTACCAGCTCTCCATTATTGCCCAATCAGTTAGCTGGGGGACCATCTGGAACCTCCTCAAGGACCTCTGGTTAAAAACCACTCGTCTAATAGTTCTATTTCCTTCTTGTATGATTTGCTACCGCTGTTGAACCATAACCTGTATGATTTGTTTTAGAACAAACTGGAGGGCACCGTGTGGATGGAGGTGGATGACGGCAAGGTCTTCAAGATCCTGGATCTGGAGGACATAGAGAAGACCTTCTCAGCCTACCAGAGACAGCAGGTACTGGTGCTGGATGGTGCTCAGGTGGTGTCTGGTCCTTCTAGACCTGGAAGATCCATGGAAGATCGTGACATCCTCTGTCTCCCTCTAGTGTCTATAGGGGAAGGTCGAGTTCAGCTTTTATGGGTGTGGTTTGGGCGGGGCAGGGTGTAGCCTTCTACCAGAGCCATAGACTAAGATAGAGTTGCATCACTGAGGTGGCAGAAAACAACCTGGTCACTTGGTCTGATAGAAGTCTATGTTGAAGAGCATATCCCCTTGGAAGTGACTGGAGTTGTTGTAACTCTGTCTTACTCTATGGCTCTGGTATCTACTAGCTTACACTACTTTAGTATAGGTTGAGGTTCTGTTTAAATGGTCTAAAATGGGGTTTATTTCCATTCACAAAAAATATGTTTAGAGCTCACTTTGCCATTTTCATTTCTGCTAAGCAGCAAGCTATATATGCTTAGATGATATCTATGAATATTAGAATAGATTTGCATGACTATAAAAATGAAAAACGGCTTCACAACTTTATATTGTACTGAAACAATGCAAAGTTTGCGGGTTTTAGAATTAACTTTGTCATGCATTTTACCATCTTCATTGCCATATCTCACTTTTTGAAAGAATTCAGCCATTCTTACCTCTCTGATTGTAGCACAGCTTGTAGTTTGATTCCACTGTAATGCACTTGAAACCGCATGAGTTACTGAGCTGAATGAGTGATGCACAGTTAACTGTACTACAGTAACAGCCTTACAGCTGACGATGAAGAGAATGTCTTTGGCTCGTCACACTGAAGTTATTATTAAAAACGTGCCACAAGTCATCAGACCAAATGTAGGACCTGCAATGGAGACAGTCGCATTGAGTAATTCATGCTTGGAGTTGCATCTTCTTTCTGGAATGTAGTCGTCACTACATAAAAGCAATCCAGAGCCACATGCTCCACACACCCTGTGCGAGGTGTGGAAAGGGCTGGAGAGATTTCTAATTGTTAAATTCTTTGGGTCTTTGGTTTCAAATGCTCAGCGTTTGTAGAGACTTGTTGACTCTGCACTGCAGTCAATACTTAACCCCATTGCAGGACGGGAACGCATTTTGGTGTTCTAAGCAAAAAATAGCAGATCTATCTAGAAGCTCGTAATACAAACTCACTGGCCTTCTGGTTAGAGTGTCTGCCCTGAGATTGGGAGGTCAGGGTTCGAGTCCCGGCCGGGTCATACCAAAGACTGTAAAAATGGGACCCAATGCCTCTCTGCTTGGCACTGTGCATCAAGGGTTGGGTTGGGGGTAAGTCCCTGTGACATAGCGTCATGTCCAGGGTGTGTAGTTGTACATCAAGCTGCCTCACGCTACAGAAACAGGAGATAGGCTCCTGGCCCATGGGCCCTCATGGCTCGACAAGGCTTACTTACACTTAAGCTCATGATAACTTGTAGATCTGCTGTTTTGTGGGTTTAGCCTACAAAACTCTGTAAAAAGAATAAAACCTGAAACTGGCCTGATGACTTTGACACCTGAATTGATAAACAATATAAACATTGAAACTAAAAGCAACACTGCATCTTTTTAGTTCTGTGCAAAAAGCATGTGAAACATTACATTAGCACACAGAATGCTCCATGTCTTACTGCTCCTCATTGCATTAGTGGTTCCACTGTTATTTTTTGTGCTTGATTTTTGTTTTGTTTTTTTGCCATTTGATTCATGGGCTGCAATCACATAACTGCTTTTACCTAATCTAATGAGTGCCAACATCTTCCTTGCTTCTTGCTTGCATTCTAGGACTTCTTTATGGTCAATAACAACAAACAGGTGAGTGCACGAATACTGCAATAGTTATACAATAACATAGGACTCGATCTGGTGCCTTATTATGGTCATAATTAATTTCTTTGAATGTGTAAACCCCTGTGGACTTTCTTGTATGACAAGAATGTAAAGAGCCTATTTAGTATTACAACCTGACAATGCGCCGCAATGCACTTTGAGCTAATTGATGCTAGCGCTATTTTGCTTATTTGGGAAAATAACTAAAATCACTGCGAATTTTGCCTATAGCCAAACATTACGCACATTATTTACAGTATATACTGTAGATAAAAAAGGAAAAAAAAGTGGTCACAAGGGTTAATGTGGTTAATTTAACAAAATGTCTCATCAGTTACTGGTCTTATAGTCCAAAAGTAGATTTATTGCGAACACAGTGAGACGGATAACTATGTAAGCCAGGCAGAAAGATCTGTTTGTGTGTGTGTCTGTGTGTCCCACTCCATTAAGTAATTGGGAATACCCATTTGGGCATACCCAAATATGAAGTGTATATGGGATATACTGTATGTAACAGCGTTAGCTGCGCGCCGGAGTGTTGACCTCTAAGTGGCTATTTGTTTGAAACCCAAGTTTCACTCATCTGAATATATATACATGAAAACCCTGTCTACAAGCTAACAATGTGTTGCTTGTTGATTGTTAAGAAACAGCAGACTAAATCAGAGCTGAACCCAGTCAACTAAGTATTCATTCGCTCTGGATTAAGAGCGTCTTATTTTATTTATTTATTTTTAATTTAGTTTAATGTGTTGCTAACTTACTTTACTGTGGTGTGAGAGTGCCAGAGTGGATTTTTTTTTATGTACTTTTGTCTTTTCTTCACACACAATGTTTACCAGCCACTGAAGTAGATCTCACTGATTTCATTCAAACAGAAAGAGGCAGATGATGTTGACTCTCTGACCTCCAAAAAAGTCAAGGAACTCTCCGTCATCGATGGCCGTCGAGCACAAAACTGCAACATCCTCCTCTCACGGTACGCCTCATAACATTGTACACCGTAATGACCCTATTCTTAGTTTATTTACAACAGCTGTTACACAGATTGATAACAGAACAGCTGTTACACAGTCTGATAACGGAACAATCTCTCCCAGTTGGCCCGGGGGGGGCGGGGAGATTCCCCTTTGTATAAGCAATGGCAGGGCTTGACACTAACACTTGCCCGCTTGCCCGGGGCAAGTAAAAAAAATGGTGGGGCAAGTGAAGACTGCTACCTGGTTGCCCGATCGGGCAAGTGTGTGACTTAGTGCACTATAACACTACACAAGATAAATTTGTCTTGAAGGTGGTCATTGCGACCTGGGCTAATTAAGGTGATGAACTCTTGAGAACGTAAAAATGAAACCAAATGGACCCTTGCGGGTCCATTTGGTTTCATTTTTACGCTCTCAAGAGTTACATCTGGTTAACCAACTTAGCTGGGGACCACCTGGAACCCTCTCCGGGACCACGTGTTGAAAACCCCTGGTTTAAAGCACCCAAGTAGGAAGTAAACTTAAATGCAAAATTGACCATGACCTGAGGGCAAGTAGAACCTGACTTGCACTTGCCCGATGGGCAAGTGCCTCGGAGACCTTAGTGTTAACCCCTGAAGGGGGATTTCCCCTTTGCATGAGCGGGTAGATCATTGGTTTCCAATGTGGTGGTTGATCTGGGGTTGGCCTGCAAATCCAAGTGGTCGCATATACAGTATATCAGAGGTTTTCAACCTTTTTCATACCAGGGTCCACTATTCATTCAGAATTTGAGCTACGGACCACCGCTTGATGACATTTTAGACCCATAGACCCCAAGACTAAAGATTTCTTTTGCACAATTCCAGGCTGGATTTTGGGAAACAAAACAGTCAAACATACAGATCAAAATGACCATTAATCTTCTACATTCTATAGCTGTGTAGACTAGGGCTAATTCAGATGATGAACATTTTAACTCTTGAGAGTGTAAACATGAAACCAAATGGACCCATCAGGGTCCATTTGGTTTCATGTTTACACTCTCAAATAGTTACATCTGGCTAACCAACTTTCCATCATTCAGCCAGGGACCACCTGGAATCCTCACAGGGACCACTGGTGATCCCCGGACGACCTGTTAAAAACCCCTGCAGTATATATGTACTGTATGTAACTGTATGTGCGCTATGTATGCTGTCACAATTGTCATATTGATGGTAATCATCTTGGACCTTTCCTTTTTCCGGTGTGTACCACAGACTGAAGCTCTCCAACGAGGAGATGAAGAAAGCCATACTCACAATGGATGAACAGGAAGACCTACCAAAAGACATGCTGGAGCAGGTATTGGGTTGAGCAAGTTGGTCATAATCAACCCAGTATTAACCCAGGATTAATATTGCGCTCCATCCTCTGGGGCTGCAACGACTAATCACAATCACATCGATTATTCAGTTAGTTAGTTGTCAGCTATTTCAGTAACCAGCTAATCTCTGTAGATTTTTGCAGTTTATTGTGTACTGAACACGTTTTGGTGTTTTAGCTGTTGAAAAATAGCAGATCTACAAGCTCATATCGCGCCACCGAGTGGCGCGATATGAGCTTGTAGTTCTGCTATTTTTGAAAAAAAAATGTGAAAATGTGGTGCAAATCTTTGAATACATTATTTCGGAAGCAAACATTTTCAACTCAAATCTTTGCTTCTGGGGGGTCCCTAGAACAACATGTTTTTAGATGAAGTTCTGCTAAATTAAGCATCACTGACACAGAAAGAGATTTTTCCAGGAAAAACTAGAACCTCGCGCCAGGGACTAAATTTAGTGTCACAAACTAGAATTTAGTGTCATGGACTAGAATCTAGTGTCGAGAACTAGAATCTAGTGTCAAAAACTGGAATCTAACTGCAGAAACTACAATCTACTGAGAGGAACTAGAATCTAGTGTGGGGGACTAGAATCTAGCATGAGGAACTAGAATCTAGCGTCGGAAATTAGAATCTAGCGCTGCGAACTACAATCTAGCATAAGAAACTAGAATCTGATCAGGACACAATGGGTTAAACTAAAGAGGAGTCAGGGATCACGTCACGTTGGTGAGACCGAATCAGATCTACCGGCCTGGCTGAGCCGCTCCTCGCCCCTCTAAGCCAAAATGCTTTCAGCTTAGGCCAGGCTACTTTTAGACTATATTATTTTTTTAAGGTGATTGCTAAATTCGTGTCATAATCCGATTACTCTATTATTCATTAAATAATTGGACAATTAATTCATTATGAAAGTAACTGTTAGTTGCAGCCTACCATCCACAAACAGACAGGCAGATTTACCCTTTCTGTCTGTTTGATTCAAACTGTTCCCCCGAATACTATTGGCCCGGTCTGGTCCCTTCTGGCCCGGGATTTCACATTGGCCTTGATTCTCCCTCACGCGAGTACACTACATCCAACTGTAGTGAACGCTTCCACATTGCATCCAACTGTATCCAAGTACACTTCAATCTGATCCAGAGACGACTACCTCCATGTGGTCCCTGGGAACGGTACGCAGCATTCACGCTACTACAACATCTGTGTATGCACACCCGGGACCCTGGTGTGAATCTGCACTGAAATAATGTAGAAATGGGCTCTGTGTATATTAAACAAAAACACCATCTTACAGTTTGTACTTGCTGATTACAGCTGACAGAGACGAGGCTTAAGGCTGTACATAATTTGAGTTACAGTATACATCCCTTAAACTGTAATTATGCAAAGTAGAAATGTATTCCTAGACTGCACCGCCACAACAACCTCATGCCAGACTTTGACTTATTACTACTAGCAGCACATTGGGGTGAGTCCTTTAAAGGGAAATTTTAGGGTTTTTTTTTCCAACCAAGGTTTATGTTCTAGGCTGTTACTAAGAATAAGAATATAAAAAGTGCCTTTTTATTCCTCCATTTGTTGCTATTTTTCGTTTTAGCAATTTTGCTATTGTTGACAGGGGGCGGGCATTCGAACATTGACAAAATTTGAGAGAAATTTACATTATCTACTATTATCTACAGTAGTCCTATTAGACCCCAGGAAATTACATTTTTGGTCACAAAAGATCACAGGATCTACTGAATGTGAAGGGGGTAGTATAGGGGGCTGCCATACTGTGTTGTTCATCCTGTGATCTTGTGAGGCCAGATGTAATTTCCTGGTCTAGTAGGACTATAGTAGATATTATGGTCCTAGTTCAAATGCCCCATGTGCCACCGTAAACCCCCCTAAAACGTAAGAAAAGTGCAAATGAAGAAATATTAACAATCACCTTTTGCTTTCTTTAATAACAACCTAAACATGAACCTTGCTTGAGACAAAAAAAAAAAACGAATGTTGCTCGTTTAAGGTTCTTTTTTAAAAATCTATCCTCATTCTTAACAGATGCTGAAATTTGTCCCAGAGAAGAGCGACGTGGATCTCTTGGAAGAGCACAAACATGAACTGGACCGAATGGCCAAAGCCGACCGCTTCCTCTATGAAATGAGCAGGTAGGTATTAATAATAACAACAATGCAAATTCAAACGACACACCGTTGGGATCTCATGTCATGTATGTAAATCATCTCATCGCCCTCCCGTATCGTCTGACAAAAGTGAACAACATAACCACACCGGACTGGTTAAACATTATACCGTGCTGCTCCTCTAGCCCCCATGATGACACATAACCGCTCTTCAAGTACGGCGCCGGCGAAAGACAATGTAGCTCAGCCGTTGCTTAGTAACAATGGTCATTGTTTTCTTTGCGTCATCCTAGATTAAATCAGATCACACCATATGGGATCCTACTCAGCAGGAACATTGTGCTGTTTTTGGGATAGGCATTGATATGGTTTATGGAAACGACACAAAAGAGGGTTCTAATAATGGCACTGCATTCCCAGCGGAGCTCCTGTTGATATGACATCATATCGATGATGGTCTTTGATCATGGCGCAAACATGAGGGGGACAGGCAGGCGGTGGATGGATCTGAGTTTGAGTTTGTGAATTTCACAACACGTGAAGAGAACAATATTCACATTTAAAGACTTATGGTTCGCAGCAGGATGTGAAAAATATTGTTCCGTTTCGCTTCCTCGGCCCACTGACAAAGACATTTGGTGCTGACTAGTCCCATGGTGTTAGAGATTAGCTGCGTACACGTACACACACACACACACACACACACACACACACACAGAGACAGACAGACTGTCTTTGTAGTTCCTCGATGGCTCGCCTCATAGGAGCCAGACTGTAATGACACTAAAGATTGATGGCTATTATTAGAACTTTATTTGTGCTGAGCCAATTTGTTAATATTATTGTCGACATGATTTGTGTCTGTTTTTGACAACATTTTTACTTTACCCCCGACTTTTAGAATGTTTTTGATTTTTTTTCCCCCTTTGTTTTGTTTTGTTTCTGAACTCATTGACATACAGGACGTCCTGTTTTTAATTTAATACTTTTGTTTTTCGCTCTCTCTCCTCTTAACACGCGTTTCTTTATTCCTCTTCCAGAATTAACCACTACCAGCAGAGACTGCAGTCGCTCTACTTCAAAAAGAAGTTTGCAGAGAGGATAGCCGAGGTCAAACCTAAAGTTGAAGGTGAGGGAATAAATGTTTATACGTTTTGGAATGCTCGATCTGTGACTCATTTCTCACAATCCAGTGTTTTAATGCACTTGTAGAGCCGTGAACATGACACATGTACTGCATATATTATGTCAAACCCAAGATCCCGGGGGCCAAATCAGGCCTGTGAATGAATTATCCTTGGCCTACAGGATGATATTGAATTGCTATTAGAACTGTCCCTCTGATATATTGCACACACCATGATAACAAATGAATACAACTACTGTACTAATTGGTTTACTATTTCAACTCAATTGATTCACTTTATCATTTTACTATGAAAGCAGTGCTTGGGGAAAAAAAAAAAAAAAAAAAAACAAGCACTGCTTGGATACCAAGCACTGCTTGGGATCCTGAGTTTTGATAATGCATTTTCAGTTTTTAAAGGTATTGTATGCAACTTTTTAGCCAAAAATCTAAATCTATGTTCCGTATAGCTAGATTTTGTGCCATTTTCCCCTCTACACCACTTCTACTTGATGCTACTGATGCTGCAGATGCTGCAGATGTTTCACTGCAGACACTTGCTTTTCCCTGCAGACAGTCCAGAAGTTTATTGTTTATTGTTGCTCACTTGTTTGCCTGGGACGTCCTTGTAAACTGGTGGCCGTTTGTTGAAACACAGTCTGGCCCTCGACTGTTTTTTTTTTTCTATTTTAGCCCACTATGTATTTTAATTTGACATCCTTGGGTGTACTGTGTTGAGAGGTGAAGAAACCAGTTAACGAAAGTGGATTTTTCAAGAGTGACGTGGCCCTCAGTTCTAGCTGTTGCCCCAAATGACATTTTTGAAAGATCTAACAGTGCAGCTTGGCAGTTGCCACAAAGGGTGTGTGTGTGTGTGTGCGCATGTATGTGGCTATGTGCGCGTGGCATGCCGTGTATGTGCAGTGGGTGTGTGTGTGTGTGAGTGGGTGTGTGTATGGGGGGGGGGTTATCTTATTAGCAGAAGCCAAAGCGAAGACGTCGCCACTCCTCCCACAACTGCACTCATAGCACACAATTACATCAACATTCCGGAGGGAAATTGAGCCACAATAAAAAGACGAATAATAACGGAACAATTATATTCCATTAGTCACAGCCGTGTCAGGGTTTTTAAACAGTAGAGTTGATGTTGTTATTAGAGACTGGAAATATGCGTAGACCATAGCTAGACGAAACAAGTGTTGGCAATTATAATGTGTCAATGACTTAATTCAGAAGGAGTCACACTTAGTAGTGAGTCCACCAGTCGCCTCCAGGATCCTCCCTTCACCATGCATGCCTTTCTGTTCTCTCCACATCTCCATCATTCCTCAGCTCTGAGCAAGGCCTCCAAGGAGATCCTACAGAGCAGGAACCTCAAGCAGCTGCTGGAGGTGGTTCTGGCCTTCGGAAACTACATGAACAAGGGCCAGAGGGGCAACGCCTACGGCTTCAAGGTGTCCTCGCTCAACAAGATCGCCGACACCAAATCCAGCATCGACAAGTAAGAAGGACCCAAGATTTCAGGTTGAACGCCAGGTTCAGGGTTTTCAAGGATGAAAGTACGCCCAGTCGCCCATTTTGTCCCTATTGAAATGCAACCAAATGACGATCGGACAAACGATGTGTTCGGATCAAGAGATGCATTAAAGAATGGAATCAATTAATCTTTGCGTTCCTAGAGTTCAGCCAGGGGACGACGGGTAGCAGCGGTTAATGTCTAAAAATGTTTGAATGGGAATAACAACATTCAACCGATGGATAACTTGATGAAGGTTTATTGTTTTTAGTGATGCAGCAAATATTCTGCCGCAGAAAATATTCGTTAGAAAATGGCAAAAGAAAAATGCATTTTTGACCTATTAAATTTTGATCTGAATTGGATGAAAAAATAATAACCTAATATTTTGTTATGTTGATGTGACCAAAATGCAATTACTGCATTCAAAAGTACTTGGACCCACAATAGTTTTATGGACCCATCATAGTGATTATTATGTGTGATTAGTTTAACTAATAGTGCTTAGGTTTATTTTTGCCATAATCATGGCTTTTGCCATAAAATGAAGTAGCTTTTAAGCTACAACCATTTAAGGTAGGGCTACGAAAATTGCAAGAAGAACGGGGAACAACGATACATAATATTGTATCAAACATATTCAGCTATTTAGTTTTAACGGTTTCCTATATTCAGTATCTGGTTTCGGCCTAGAATCTCTCTTTCGGTGCATCACTAATTGTTTTAATTGCAGTTGAAGACAATGTGAGGGAGGTGTGTTTGTCTTTTATGGATAAAAGGAGGATTTGATCCGGTATCGGGACGTTGATGATGATCCATTTTATTAGAACATGTATCGTATCGAGACCCAGCCATGTTGGTATGACCAACCAACCACGTGTGTGTGCGTGCTGTGCTTGCAGGAACATCACTCTCTTGCACTACCTGATCACCATCCTAGAGAAGAAGTACCCCAAAGTCCTGATGTTCCAGGAGGACCTGCAGAATGTCCCAGAAGCAGCCAAAGTCAAGTAGGTTGAGCTTTAGATATCACGCTAGCCACTAGTTAAATTAACTCTCTTTGCCAACCAAAAGAATATCCTTCATATCTTATCCTACACTCATATTGTTTTCTTTCTGCTACAGCATGACAGAACTGGAGAAGGACATCAATAATCTGCGCAGCGGCTTGAAAAGCGTGGAGAATGTGAGTCACAATCAGGAGGACTATTGTGAATATTCTATTTGAACATTGTGGATCCACATTGTTTGTGGAAGTCATGTGGGTGTGCGTGTGTGTGTAAACGCAGTTCTTCTGCTCTCTCTCTTTGCCCCTTTAGGAGCTGGAATTCCAGAAGAAGCGACCGCAGGAGGCGGGTGACAAGTTTGTGTCTGTGGTCAGCCAGTTCATCACGGTGGCCAGCTTCAGCTTCTCTGATGTGGAGGACTCTCTCAACGAGGCCAAAGAGCTGGTGAGTCAGTGCAACCGGCTGGGCTTAAGGGTTTCGAGCAGAGAGGGCTCAAACCATCCATCAACCATGTGTGCTGTCTGTCGGTGAACAACAACTGTGTCCAAACTATCCAATGTGTTGTTGTTGTTTTTTCTCTTTTAGTTGAAAAGCTGTTGTTTTCTTCAAATGACACAAACAGTGGAATAAATTACGTGGTAAATTTAGGCTTTCAACCTACGGTCTGTCCTACACATGGGACTGATGAACTGCGAGCAAAATGGCAGCTCTGTAACAGCTCTGTGACGATTTCAATAGGACAATGTTTACTATCTTTTAAGATGTTTCGTCCTGGCACTAGATTTTAGTTTCTGACAATATATTCTGACAATATATTCTCGTTTCTGACACTAGATTTCAGTCTCTGACACTAGATTCTAGTTTCTGACACCAGATTCTAGTTATTCTGAAAAACCTGTTTCTGTGTCAGTGACGCTAATTTAGCTGTATGTCCCACGATTTTGTAACCCATTGTTCACCCAGTGCCAATTCCTAATGTCATCCTGGGCTCTACACACTCTCCGCCATCCTGGGGAGGCAGCGGACTGGCCTCATGCTTCCTTCAATGGATGAGGAGTCCAAGCTGCCTTCTTTTCACCTGACAGGGGGAGAGTTTCCCTGGTTGGACGTAGCGCGTGGAAGGAACACGTTATTCCAACCAGTTCGTGTCCCCTCCATCAGGCGCCCTGGATGGCCAGGTGGAGGCAGTTTAGAGCCCAGGATTACTGCATGTTTTTGTGAGGGTATCTACCCTAGGGGACACGGGGAAAACATGCAAACTCCACACAGTTTGTTCCTTGCTTAAAGGCAAGTAGCACTTTCATCTTCAGCAATTTGTTTATATGGCACGTTCACCGACCAAAAAACCTTTTGTGGGGCCTGTGGTCTGCACAGTTAACATTTTCTCAGAATGTTTACTGTGTGCTCTGCATGCCTCTGTAAAGTCCTTTTTACATAACATGTGTGCATGACTGCTTATATAGGGCTGTAGGATCACAGCAAGTATTTGTACGAGAGCACAAAACTATATTTCATGTCACTGGGGAAGTCAAATTGCCCTCGACTTCTGTGGGGAGACGTCGCAAACACATCACCACGTTCTCTTACACGTGCGTGTGCACAAAGGCATGAATCACTAACATGATTGCTTACAGAGTTGGCATTGACATACACATCTTTTGAAGGTAGATGTTCTCAGCATGATCTCACATCTGGTCTTCCTCTCTTTTTAAACTTGCTTCGTTCCATAACCGACAAACACATTTGGCCTTAATTTTGGCTCTGGCTCCAGCCCCTGGTCTCAGCTGTAATCGGCAGCCGGTCACATCTGGGTTAACAAGGTCTTCAAAGCTCTGGACTTCTAGTTGTAGCTCTCCTCTGATTTCAAAAGAACTGCGAGTGAAGTGCCCTGTAAAAAGTCACAAGGTGGGTAAAACATGGTTCTGCCCTGCGCCGTTGTAAACCCGTCACCCTTTCTGTGGCCTCCTCCTCCCCCCACCCGCACCCCGCCTCCCACCCCCACCAGTTCCTGAAGGCAGTAAAGCACTTTGGCGAGGATGCCAGCAAGATGCAGCCAGATGAGTTCTTTGGCATCTTTGACCAGTTCCTGCAGTCGTTCTCTGAAGCACAGCAGGAGAATGAGAACATGCGGAAACGCAAGGAAGAGGAGGAACGCAGGGCCAAAATGGAAGCTCAGGTATGCAATCAGTCACTGCCATTATGTGCTGCAAAACGTAAAAAGGGAAAAGGGCTAACGCACGATCAGGGCCGGATTCAGCCAGCCCTACTAGGGTGGGGTGGAAGAACGGCAGGGTGGGGGCAACTCCAAAGTTTTTCATATGAAGCAGTGGTTTTCAATCTTTTTGACACCAGGGCCCAATATTTATTCTGCATTTGAGCCACGGACCACCATTTGATGACATTTTAGCCCCACAGACCCCAAAAATAAAGATTTCTTTTGCTTTTGTCCACAATTCCAGGCTGGATTTGGGAAACAAAACAGTCCAACATACAGATCAAAATGACCATTAATCTTCTACATTTTCCAGTAAATACTGGTCATTTGTACAGTTGATCATGTACTATATGAAAACGGTCAGTAGGTGGCAGTAATGCTCACTGCTGCTACGGAACAAGGTGTTGTTGGGATGATGAGAAGGCCTTGGTCGGAGCTCATATTTTTTATTTTTATTTTTTAATCAGACTGCACGCGTGCACCTAAAATTAATGGCACAATCATTGTGGATTAAGTGTCAAGGGCAACAAGGACATAAATCATTCAAAGCATCAAGGGCAATAAGAGAGTTAACATGGGAAACACCACACCAACTTGCTTCTATTGCTTTATTTATTGTTCCCCCATGAATAACAATAAACAAGCAAGTGTGCATGTGCTCGTTGCGTCAATATAAAGTATTTGATCTCTTTTTCTTCTCAACAGCTGAAGGAACAGAGGGAAAAGGAGCGAAAGGCACGCAAAGCCAAGGAAAACGGCGAGGACGATGGCGGCGAGTTCGATGACTTGGTGTCGGCCCTGCGATCGGGAGAGGTCTTCGACAAAGACCTGTCCAAGATGAAACGCAACCGCAAGCGGATCAACAGCCAGACCACGGAATCTAGTGGCAGGGAACGACCGATCACAAAGCTTAACTTCTAAAAAAAAAAAAAAGTGGGATTTGAACCTTCAACTATCCGGTCGGTCCGCCCTCAAAAAGCCCCCATGCTGGCTGGTGACTACTCGATCGGCTTGTCCTTTTCACTCCGTGTCAGTCAAGGCCGACGTCTTCACTCTGCCACATTCTCGGCCAACACCAACAACACCACTTAGATCAGCTTGAATAAACCACGGCCTTGATTCGTTGTTTTTGCAGAACCATCAAAAAACATGTTTTTGACTCTTCACCCTATGACTTTTGTACTGTATGTTTAAAAAAAAAGCAGGAGCCAAAAGATGTCATGCGTGACCAAACGGGACATTTCTCACTGGGTGAGTGTGAAATCGGCCAGGTCACTGAGTCACGTGCAAAGACAAGAGCAGAAATGTTTCCCCTCTTGGACAAGCTCCAGCCTTCATGCCATCCAGGAGTGAAAGCTGGAGAACGTAATCCAAAAAGCACCACAATTATTTGGTAGAAATCCATTCCATGCTGTCTTTTTATATATATATATGTAAGTAACCATGTGCACACAATGAACTGTGCAGCTAATAGACTTATTCAAGGCTTATGCTCTGATCCGGTTTTGGACCAGAAAAGAAGATGATGATTCCATGATAATAATAATAATAAAACAAAACCAAGGGGCCATTTTGTACGGAAAACGACTTCAATGCGTGACAGGGTGCACTGACTGAACGCACCTGAGTTGTCCTACTACAAGCGACGTCTTGTTGGAGAGAGACTTGTGAGATAACTTCCCTTTAACACTGATTTTCTCTTGCAGTTAAAACCATGCAGAGGGACTGTACGGTTCAACGGCGCATCTGACAATGCATTGTTGGACGAAAGTTGGGTTTTAAGTACAAGCGGAGAATGTTGGCGAATGGGGAGGCCTTCTTTTCTATACAACATTATTGACATGATGCAACGTTTATTATGTATTGATAGCTGTTCTGTTTTACCAATGTTTTTTTTTTTTTTTTCTTCTTCCGTTTGTTAAGAGCTGGCCTTAACTCTGTTGATATTATTGTTGAGAGGCTATACTCCTGAGGCCTGGGCCTTGTCTGCAATTCCCTCACAGTCATAGATTATTATACATGTATTAAATATTATATAAGGTTGACTGCTTGTTGTTACACGTGTGTACGCAAGCATTTATAAAGTACTATGCTAAATAATGACAGTTAAAAAAAAAAAAAGAAAACGTTACCCAGTCAATGCAATACACTCACCCTTCCCTTCGTCCTGTCGCAGCACTGCCCTCCTTTTACATCGTTATTGCGGTTAGTAGTTCTTCAACCATGTTACCTTCACTTCAACTGGATTTACACTGGACAGAAAAGTCTGAAACTACAACAGAGCTGGAATATATACAGTATATACACACAAACGGTTGAGAGGATCATCATGAATTTATCCTCCTTTCCCTCTCTCCCCATTCTCCCCCCTCTGCCCAAAATGGGAGTATGTTGCCTTCATTGGGCTTTTATAATTTAAACAAAAATTGCCTTCCATTGTATGATGATCTGAGGTTAATAAATGGGAGAAATGTTAACTTTGTTGGCAGTTTTAATTGTAGAAAAGCACCATGAAAGCAGTGGCATTCCAGGTGTTTTGTGATTTTGTTTTGTTTCTTGTGTTTTCCAGGATTACTCTTCTTCACAAGATAAAATATATATTGCAAGTCTAGCGATGACAGATTATCCTTGTGATTTTATTATTATTATTTTAGGTTTTCTGGACTCAACTACACCCAAAACAAGAAATTAAATTAAACAAGCTATGCCATGACTTCTGATTGGCTATCTCTTCTCCCGGCAACCCTTCTATTCCCTAAGTCTCCTTGCCTGTTTATTAGGCTATGACTGTTTTTTTTTTTTCTCTAACAAGTGCTCTGGTTTTCCTGTGATAAATGTGATGTCACAAATCCCATATAATGCCAATGGGATTTTCCAGCAGATGTCACTCTTTCCACTGTTTTGTGTAGCAACTCAAAGGCCTTTCAAACCCCATAGAAAACTCTAGACCACAGAAACTCGGCTGAATATTCAAAGTTCAGGTTTGCTGGGTGTAGTTGAGATCGTAAAAACTAATGAAAATGAATGTCACAAAACCTTTAAATGTTGATGTTTGTTTTTTCCTCTGCTGACTGATTACTTTAACTTGGGAAAGATGTATGTGCACAAATGTTCATTGTGACTACCTCAAGCTCACAATGCATGTCATCGCAATACATGGTGAACTTGTAGATCGGTCATTTTTTTTTACAACTGGTACAGTATAACCTGTATCCAACCCTGCAGAGACACCACTGGGTCAACAGTGGGGTCAGGTTGTCTCTTAGCTCCTTCTAGTGGCCAGAAAATGTCACTGCAGTGCACAGAATACTGGGCATCCATTCATCATAGATGTTTTTTTTTTCTCTCTCTTTTTTCTTTTCCTTTTTTGGTTCAGTGGAGAATTATTCAACATGTCGTCATGGATTACCACTTGAAATTGTTGATGTCAAACAGAAAGAAAAATCACCCTGTTCTTTGAATCTCTTCCCTTATTAGGCCAAAGTGCTTTAGACATGCCGGTAAGTCTCAAAGAATATATTATCCAGGTTTCTTATGGCAAGTTTATACGGAATTACGTGTTATTATTATGCAGATAGTTGCTCCATAGATTTCAGAATAACTTGGATTTGGTCTTGATTTGTATTGACACATTTCTATGTTGTATGAATTAATGTCATCCATTGTGAAGTTTGTAACCAAAATGCTTTTATTTGGTACAGTTTTTGGAGTTTTGTGGTTTTGATTTGCAGCAACATCTTCACATTGTGCGACTGAATTGAGAGGTCCTGCCTTGGTAAAAGACATCAGCCAACGAGCAGCACAGATTGGACAGCCAAAGAATGGCCTGAAATCAAGGTAATGTTTATTACAGATATTGAACTGAATTGAGCTACATTTTGTGTTAACAGTACACATGTAATTCATTTGTTCCATCAAAAATAACTAGAGTTGTACCGATACCTTTTGTTTCCCAGACTGAGTACAAGTACTTAATTTTTAGTACAGTTGTTGCTGACAACCTCTTTTCCTTGTATTTATTTTCATTGTCATACCTTGTACTTGTAATGAACAGTGTAATGTTCAACTACCACAATAATTATTTTGGAGAAAAAAAATGCAAAATGGAACATTTTCGATTGAAAGTATGGGGATACCGCATACCGAGTACTTTTGAGTCATATTAGAGAACTACGCACTCATCATCAGCATCAGGACAAAAATAACGAAACCGTATATTACTTGACCAAGTGAAGCTCCTTAGTTTTGTGCGTTCCTCATTTGGCCCAGAATTTGACGTTGCAGCATTGTGTATTCAGGGTGTAGCGAAAGAATGTTATCGATACAGAGAAACAGTAGATTCTCATTTGACTAGAAATCCATGTGTAAGCTGGTCGTCACTCTCTTGTACAAAACGGGACACGCCGGTGTAGAAGGCTCTGCCAGCAACCTCCACCACCACAGCCTTATAGTCCCCACACACCGTCTCCTGGACAGAGGGAAACACAAATAGGACAAGTTCCTGTTATCTCTTGATTTGTTGCCAGTATTGCAAGAGAAACAAGCGACCAGATATGAAATCAAGCAAAAATGAAAGTAGCTGATTACAAGCTCACAGCGACACATTGGAAGGCTGTGCTCAATTGTAATTTAAAGCCCCAATGAAGTTGAAAATAGCTTTTTCCATACTTTTAGACCACATCCATGGTCATTATATGGCCATGACCAACAATGCATGCAAAAAAGGGCCTTTTTACAGTCCACCACTTTTTTTTAGATGGTCAAGTGTGCCATGATCCAGAAAAGATTGATCTGAGTTAACATATCGTAGCTGTTGGGCAAAAACCATGATTCACCATGAATTAATGTCATATTTTAGTCTCATTTTAAGTGTCCATCTACAACCTCTCAAACTACTGTATTGCTGCAAGAGTTTGTTTCCATGTTATATTCCATGCAAAATAATATCATGGGAATCAAAAGTTAATTTTGAGACAATGAACATAGATTATAGTAAATGTTCCAATTTGAGATACGGAACAACACAAAAATGGCACTATATTCAGACTAGAGACATAGAGGGCACCACGGGGGATTATTATAAAATTACTGCAGACATCCTGCGCATCAGAGGTGTTAAAATTCCCCAAATACAAAATGAATATCATTATTCATATCATCACTCAAAAAGATGTTTCCCTTAGGTGGGGATGCCATCACTCGCTGTCAGTCGATTGTTTTTCGATCTACGGTATGTACAAACATTCTTAAGGCTCTCTCACTGTGCACGCGGTGCACTCTGACTGACCCCAATTACAAGAAGCCTTGCAGAGGATAAGCTACAGTACCTCAAACTGATCCAGACCTTTGGACCCGATGACTCTGACCACCATGGCATGACAGTCAACCCAGAGTACTTTCACCTCCAGCTGTCTTATCAGTGGCCCAGTTGTGATAAACCTGTCCACGTTCACCCACATTCACCTTTTAGTGAACTCTAACTAATTGTGCCCTTGACTACTCCTTACATTCAAGGCCGTCCATAACCCCATACATGCCTCTCCGACCTTCCTCGCCTCCATATTCCCACCCAGTCTCTCGGGACTGCCTCCTCCATCACTCTAAAAGTCACCCCAACCCTGTCTGTCCACCATAGGGGGTCAAGACTAGCTTTCAGCCGCTCTGCCCCTCACCTCTGGAACTCCCTGCCCCCTGATAAACACACTTCAAAAACCCCACCTATGTTTAGTCAGGCTTACGTTACATCTGGTTAACCAGCTTTTTATCTGTTTAACCAACTTAGCTGGGGACTACCTGGAACCCTCTCAAGGACCACTGGTTGGAGAGAGACAGTTCTCCGACTAGCGCATTCGTTCACACCTCGTCCAGGCATTCACAGCTGTAGTAGTTTGCAGGTAATGGCCTCTGGGTTTACCTACATTCATTCTTTATTGAACTATACTAGAAAATAAAAGTACATGTAATAGGCTGTACTTGCGTACTCTATTTGTCATGTTATTGTGCTACTGGTACATATAGTGATAGTGATAATATATAAATCCCCCCCCCCCCCCACCCCGGGGGGGGGGGGGGGGGGGGGGATTTATAAATTAGCCTAACCCTCAATCTGTAATTCCAGCCTACGCCACTGACTATTATTATTATTGTTGTGAGACACTGTGCGGTACCTGGACAGCTTTTCCTGTGAACTGGGACCCCGTGGCCCCGCTCTGAAAGGTCCGGGTCTGGTTGAGCTGGATGAGGCCTTTGTGGTACTGAAGAGCCACTCTGGCCGTAACGCCAGACCCCGTAGGGCTCCTGTCCACCTGGCGGCAGGGAGAGCGCTGTTATGAAATGCTACACCTTGTCTCTTCGTGCTGTTCAAGCTTTCCAGCGGCTCAAAAAGTAAAAATGCTCACCTCCTTTTTTCCTGTCTTTCGCTAAACAGATAAGCTACATGCTCATAACGTGGGGCGGCAGTAGCTCAGGGGTAGAGTCACCGGATGGCAACAACAAGGTTGCTGGTTCGAACCCGGATTCCCACAGAGTTAGTGTCGATGTGTCCCTGAGCAAGACACTTAACCCCTAATTGCTCCCAAAATTTCTGGTGGGTACCTCTTGCATGGTTTCTGACGCCTTGATGTGTGAATGGGTAAAATGGGATCGATCTGCAATCTATGTAAAGCGCCTTGGATAAAGGCACTATATAGATTTAATGTAGCACCGCGGAAAATTGTGAGTGGGGTTGCTTTGGGGGTACTATATTTAGAGGTAGGCTAACGCATTGGTTTACATTGAAATCAGCCAATTGGGCTTGTTTGGAGGGGGGCTTAGGGGGGTGCTAAGGTTCCACCAGAGGGGCTGCTGAACCTGCTCATGAGCTTGTAGTTTTTACTTTCTGCTGAATATACACTCACTATGAAGTCATGACAGTGCAAAAAAGGAACACTAGACATATTCATGTAATTAAAAATGGAGGAAAATGCACCCTTGAGTGTCTTTGACGTAGGAGTTCAATCGTGGTCTCAAAACCACTCGGGCCAGGCCTGGGGCCTGGGTAATTAGACACTCATTAGCTTGTGGCAAAAAAAACAATACGTTATTGACAAAGGCTGATTATGGTCTGGCTTATTAGCCAGGCTAACAGACATGACATGACCACATGACCACGTCAGTATCTTATTTCTTATTTAAACTTTAAATGAGACCTTGTAATTGATTTAAATTCAGCATTAAAATGCTAAAGTATGGGGATCATTTATTATGCTGTAAACAGACGGGAACAGCCAACTAGTTGTCGTATTGCATGTGATGGACGTGTTGTAATTAATCAAGGATGAACTACTGTTTTGAGGTCTATTTCATAGCATGCAATGTTTCAGTATGATTACGATATGATAGTTTCCACCAGTCAACCAGGCTTATGCACAGTAGACACTGCCTATTGCTTGTCTGTAGCCTGTTCCTGTGTTGGTGATGCTCTATTAATGCCAAGGACCCCCAGAATTATCTATAATTGCCTGCGGACCCCCAAATGAAAACATGTTGTAGAGATCCCCCAGAAGCAAAGATTTGAGTTAAAAATGTTCTTCTGAAATAATATATTGAAAGATTTGAGCTACATTTTTTACGATTTTTCAAAAATAGCAAACCTTCAAGCTCATAGCGCTATGATTTGCTATTTTTCAATAGGGGGTCATTGCCCCCCCATGCCTATGCCTAGATCCGCCCCTGAGTATAATACTTACAGAACACCAAAACGTGTTACAGTACAGACAGAGGTAAGTACCATACGTACCTGTGCCTCTGCAAACACACACACATTGGCAGTGGGCTCAGTAGAATAGCCATCCTTGCCGTCTGTGAGGATGGTGCCATAGAGGAAGGCCAGGTCATCACTGGTCGGGTGGTGCAGTTTCACCTACAGACAGTCAGACAGGGGTTGACACTAAGGTCTCGGAGGCACTTGCCCATTGGGCAAGTGCAAGTCAGGTTCTACTTGCCCTCAGGTCATGGTCACTTGCCCCCCAAAAATATATTGTAAATTTTGCATTTAAGTTTACTTCCTACTTGGGTGCTTTAAACCAGGGGGTTTTCAACACGTACGTGGTCCCTGAGAGGGTTCCAGGTGGTCCCCAGCTAGGTTGGTTAACCAGATATAACTCTTGAGAGCGTAAAAATGAAACCAAATGGACCCTTGCGGGTCCATTTGGTTTCATTTTTACGCTCTCAAGAGTTAAAATTCAACATCTTAATTAGCCCATAGTGGTCACAGACCCAGTGGTCCCTGACCCCAGCAAAATGATAGTTTGGAACCAAATGAACCTGGGAGAGAGATGGGTAGAGATAGCTAGAAAGCAGAGCGCAATGACCACCTTCAAGACAAATTTATTTTGTGTTGTGTTATAGAGCACTATGTTGCACACTTGCCCGATCGGGCAACCAGGTAGCAGTCTTCACTTGCCCCACCATTTTTTTTACTTGCCCCGGGCAAGTGTTGGTGTCAACCCCTGTCAGGGTGGACTTAACGCAACGTAACATAAGGTCACTGGTGATGTCTGTGACCCCTGACCCCCAGAAGACCTTTTATCGTGTCTGTGCCTTAAAGATCAACACGTGTTTTCACACTGACCTCCAGATAGCCAGTCGGTAAAATCTTTTTGTTTCTTTGTGAATTACACCAGGGATTTTCAACCTTTTTGATACCAGGGCCCACTATTTATTGAGCATTTGAAATTGGTTTCATTTTTATGTTCTCAAGAGTTACTTCTGGTTAAACAATTTAGCTGGGGACCATCTGGAGCCCTCTCAAGGACCACTGGTGGTCCCTGGACCACCTGTTGAAAACCACTGAACTACACGGATGGACTGATTAACTAGCACAGCATAGCGTTTTCATATTGTTGCTGCAGTCGAACAAAAGCCTTCTATCTCCAAATTTAAACTTTTCTTTTACGTTTTATGAAATGAATGCCCTACTTTGTCATATATTACAGTGTCACACAGCAGTAGCTAAAGTGGGTATAATTATAAATTTCACAAGAATTGGAGGACTGACAAATTATATTATAATGACAACAGGGCCCCAACAGTCCTGTCTCTCCCTGGATCAAAAACAAGTGTTTTTGGCTCAGCTGTACAATATCACTTACAACAGGGGTTTTCAACAGGTGGTCCGGGGACCACCAGTGATCCTTGAGAAGGTTCCAGGTGGTTCCCAGGCTAAATGATGGAAAGTTGGTTAACCAGATGTAACTCTTGAGAATGTAAAAAATGAAACCAAATGGACCCTTGCGGGTCCATTTATTCATCATCTGAATAGGCCATTTTGGAATGTATGTTTTGCTTGTCTTGTTTCCCAAATCCAGCCTGGAATTGTGGACAAAAGCAAAATAAATCTTTAGATTTGGGGTCGGTGGGGCTAAAATATCCTCAAATGGTGGTCCGTGGCTCAGATCCTGAATGAATGGTGGTCCCTGGGATGAAAAAGGTTGAAAACCCCTGACTTACAGTATGTCTAGCTGACAACTCTGGCTCTCTTTCAGGGCCAGCAGGGGGCGTCTCTCACTACACAATATGTTAGAATTACACTACAGCAGGGGTTTTCAACCTTTTTCATCCCAGGGCCCACCATATATTGAGCATTTGAGCCACGGACCACCAATTGAGGATATTTTTAGACCCACAGACCCCAATACTAAAGATTTCCTTTGCTTCTGTCCATGCCTGTCCATGTCCTGCCTGCCTGACACTGTTTATTGCAGTAGTTTTGAGGTGCATTCTTCTTCTTCTGCCTTCAGAGTAAAGCTTTGAAGGTTTGTGTAAACTCAAAACATTGAAGAGATGACAGTGTGCAAACACTAACATTGAAGTGTTTAAACATAAACATAAAGACAAAAGTGATTTATTCTGCCGATCAATTAAGCTGGAGGTGTTCCCTAGTTCCCTACTGTGAGACCCACCAGCATACAATATAATGGAATGGAAGACTGTTCATTATTATTATTTGACTTATTTTATTATCTTACTTTAGATTTCACAGCTTTGGTCACTGCAGTGGCGACATCCACCAGATCCCGGGTCCTAGACTGAGACACGTCCAGGCCGAACCTCTGGGCGTCTACGAAGGCATAGAACGCTCCTCCATAGCTGATGTCAACCACCACGTCACCGAACCCTTCCACTGGTACGGTCACATCTGACAAACAAACACACACATTGTGAATGATATTAATCCTTATTTTTTTGTATTTGTAACTTGTGCGGATGTGGGTGGAGTCTCTGAAGCGATCGGATCTGTCTGGATGCCAGAATGGGATTAAAAACTGAGTATTTCTGACTGTAATCACAACACCCGTGTTTGTGGAGGACAATTCAGAAATGCAATAAAAAAAAACATGGGGTAATTTCTGTAGCTGTTATTGCTGTAGGCCTCACAACGTCACCAGGGCGCGTTTTCAGGTAGTATTTAAAATTGTTTTTGTTTTTTTTTTCAGCATGCATTCAAGATTCAAGAAGTTTATTGTCATATTCAAGCAGGATGAAATCAAACAGGTTGAAATTCAAACAGTTGAAATGAAATTTGTCTTGCTCATGGGGGAGGACGGTACCCAGGTTGTACTGAGCGAGACTGCCATTCTACGGCGCCAACATAGATACAGCCTGGGAGGGTGGGGGGTGGGGTGGGATAACACAGGGGAGAGATTAAAAAAAAAGAACGCAATATTCATGTCATAGGCCCACGTTTTGAGTCATAACAGGTACATGGCATTCCAAAAACAACCTCAATTAGACAGACAAGTTTCAAGCAGAGGGGGGAGGGAGGGGGGAGGAGGCAGCATGTGTAGTTATCAGTCCACGCACCGAGGCCTTTTAAGATCGTCTGGTTTGTACTCTACGGTGGATGGGTATTGCCATATAATGACCACACCCATGTGGTCTAAAAATGTGGAGAATGTATTTTTCAATTCACTGGGACTTTAACACTTTAAAAAAAAGTCCCATTATCAGGACACCTGCTGGGCTAGTGGTCCCTATGCTGCATGTTTCTCCTCTTCTCTTTTCTGTCTGTCTTCACTTGAATAATTTATCAATAAAGGCAACCTCCCCTAGCCTGGCTCAGCCCTGAATCAGCACCTTAAAAATACTAGCTTATTTTTTCCCCTGTGATTCAAGGACTGGCTTCCCTGCCTTTGGGGCCGTTTGTGCTGGTTGGAAATCCAATCCCAGCACCTGATTGGCCAACAGCCAGGTCACTCACTTCGTCTGCTTTTCCAATATTCTTCATATGAACCAATCACCGTTTAGACTGCTGTTTGGTCTTGATGACTGCCGGCCATCCTAGAAACTGCTGTGGTTGAGAGGGACTTCAGTGTGAATAATGAAGTGAAACGAACTGACAATTCTGACTGAGGTCAGAAAAAATAAAAATAAAAAATAAGTCCCCTCTTCCTTTACCTGTGGCGAAGGCGAACGCCGGCACACTGTGAAACCTCACCGCTCCCGATTTGCCGTCGCTGTACTCCACGAAGGCCTTGACCAGGCCGCAGGGACAGTGTATGTTCACCTGGGTCTCGGGCGACTGCGGCTGCTTGACCACCTTGTAGTCCAGGGCGAAGCGTCCCAGGGCGATGACGGCGTGGCCGCACATGGTGCTGTAGCCCTCGTTGTGCATGAACAGCACCCCCAGGTGCGCCTCGGGCAGCTCGCTGGCCACCAGCAGGGCCCCGTACATGTCGTAGTGGCCCCGGGGCTCGAACATCAGCGCCTTGCGCAGGTGGTCCAGGTGGTCCCGGACATAGGCGCGCTTGGCCAGCACCGTGTCGCCCTTCACCTCCGGGTAGCCGCCCAGGACGATGCGCAGAGGCTCCCCGCCCGTGTGCATGTCCACCACCGACAGCTCAGCTCCGCTGTGGGGAGGGAGCTGGATGTCCATCTAGATCTGGGGTGCCCAAAAGGTAGATCATGATCTACCAGTAGCTCTGGTGCAGAGCTCCACTGCTTCTGAGTCTGACTTGCATTGGAGCTCTGCTCGTCTCCGTTCAATCAGCCATTACTCCACCCGACCAGCCTCTCTTCTCTAGTGGATATATAAAGAACGTTTTACCTACTCACCAAAATAAACACGTCTTGTGTCATTAGAAAGCCCACTTACCTCAGTGGTAGCACTCTGAGCCCCCCACCATATGGATAAAATGGACTTTTTGGCCAAAACGCGATCGTTTTTCACTGAAGGAAAAATATTTCCTATGGAACTTTTCTATTGGCAATATCGGTAGAGGGCGCAAATCCTGGTTGTTTTTCCGGTGAAAAACGATCGCGTTCTGGCCAAAAAGTCCATTTTATTCGTGTGGTGGGGGCTCAGAGTGCTACCAGTAAGGTAAGTGGGCTTTCTAATGACACAAGACGTGTTTATTTTGGTGAGTAGGTAAAACGTTCTTTATATATCCACTAGAGAAGAGAGGCTGGTCGGGTGCAGTAATGGCCGAATGCACGGAGACCAACAGAGCTCCAATGCAAGTCAGACTCAGAAGCAGTGGAGCTCTGGACCAGAGCTAATCTACCAGTAGATTACACAGGCTGTGCAGGTAGATCACATGACAGTTCCCCCAGCACTTGGACCCTTATAGATCTGTAACTCTTGAGAGCGGTAAAATGAAACCAATTGGACCCTTACGGGTCCATTTGGTTTCATTTTACAGAGTTTCATTTTACAGAGTTAAATTATATTTTAAACATCTCAATTACGTAATTTTCAAGGGTTCACACAATTAGAAAATGGAGAATAATTGTTCTTTTGACCGAAGTTTTGACAGTTCTCTTCCCCAGACAGTTATATAGTAACATTTTTGTCGACAGTGTGTATCTACTATGGCAAACCATGTGGCTATCCAGGGTTTAGTAAGGGCAGTGTTGTGATCTGCATATATGGATATCCAGGTGTTGATAGTCAGCCCCACATACCCAGTGTATATAGTAAAATGTTAATTTAACCCTGAGACAGTGTGATTCCTATCTATCAGGAACTCCTTCCAGGACTCCTAGGGTCCCTACTAGGCCCCACTTTTGGATCTGAGTGCTGCAAGCCTGCGTAGGAATGCATGGGAATGCTTGCACCAGCACCACTCCACTGTTCATAGTAACTAGGTAATTATTCTTGACATCTGGTTGAAAGGCAATCTGTTGCATTGGTACATTGTGGAGTAAGTGAAATTACTGTCATGTTGGACAGCAGAATGTACTTTAACTTACTTCAGATTTTCCTTCCAGGTGTGTATGTGTGTAGAAGTTGGTTCCAAATCCTCCCCTGCAGCTGCTGTGTGAAGTGAACTGCCTGCTGTAAGTTTTCTTCTTTCTCTTCTGTAGCTTTTTGCAAAACAAACCATGTAGAGCCACAGCGCCCCCTGCAGCTTCGGATGACTTCTATAGCCTACCCCAGTGGTTTTCAACCTTTTTGACTCCAGGGACCACCATTTATTCAGAATTTGAGCCACGGACCACCACTTGAGGACATTTTAGACCCACAGACCCCAAAACTAAAGATTTCTTTTTCTTTTGTGCGTCTTCTAGTTGTGTAGACTTGGGCTAATTCAGATGATGAATATTTTATTCAAGAGTTACATGAGTTACATGTGGTTAAACAACTTAGCTGGGGCCCACCTGGAACCCTCTCAGGGACCACTGGCCGTCCCGGACCACCTGTTGAAAACCCCTGGCCTACCCTATACTGTTTCTACTTTGCTCAAATGAAAGTCTTTATAAAGCGGTGGTTTTTCAATCTTTTTGATACCAGGACCCACTATTTATTCAGAATTTGAGCCACAGACCACCATTTGACTGACGACATTTTCACACCACAGACCCCAAAACTAAAGATTGCTTTTGCTTTTGTCCACAATACCAGGCTGGATTTGGGAAGCAAAACAGTCAAACATACAGATCAAAATGACCATTAATTTTCTCCATTCTCTAGTTGTGTAGACTTGGGCTAATTCAGATGATGAATATTTAAACTATTATTGAGAGTGTAAACATGAAACCAAATGGACCCGCATTTTGTTTCATAGGTCCATTTGGTTTCATGTTTAGGCCTACACTCTCAAAGAGTTACATCTGGTTAACCAACTGTCCACCACTTAGCCTGGGGACCACCTGGAACCCTCTCAAGAACCATGATGGTCCCCGGACTGGTTGAAAACCACTGCTTTAAAGCAATTCTGCATGCCAAAGTTTATTAATAACTGATTGACTGGTTCTAAGAAGGAGTTAGAGGAAGGAGACAGGATTTGTGAATAGTGGTCATTCTTTATTGCATTGTTGATAGTTTTAATGGATGCATGCGAGATCATTAATTATTCATATAGCATAACATAATAGACTTCAGACTATTTGGCATGGTGATCACATGCTTGTGGTCTTTGTATAATCGTCATATAATTGTCAGTATAGTGATCAGACTAACCCTTTCTATTTGTACAACTTCCCTAAAAGCACATTATCAACAAAATATATAAATAACAAAAAATATATTTTTTTTGTACAACTGAGTGCAATGTATGAGTGGATTGATTGTGGTTGTTGATATTTGCATGTTAATGTTTTAATTATACTACCAACCTACTGTGTAATGTATACCTGAGTTAAAATACTGTATAAATACGAATAAAGAAGATAATATGCTGCATTATTGAGATTCAGATTGGTTGCAAAGGCATATACAATATATTCTCACATTTACAGAAAATCGAATTGATATGATACAAATAAATACTGAAATGCACATTTACATAACTTCATTTCAAGTTTCAAGTTTTTTTTTTTTACCCCCTATTACACATGCACATGGTAATAAAACTAAATATGTTCACAGTTTCGGTTCATACAGTAATTGCTATGACAGTATTATATTCACCAAATACCTGTTCACATTTCTGCAGCCTTATAAAAATAGCTTTCCATTCTATGAAGCGGGTGACTTTTGTATACCTCTTTCACACCAAGGTAACAAACCAAGCACATTTTCCAAATTAAATACCCAAAGTGAAGCATAGATAATGCTTCACGTTGGGTCATTTGGGTTCTAGTGTGGGTAACAGGAAGGCTCGACATCGTTCCAAGTCGGCCTGACTGGTGGAAGAGTAGTGGAGGGGGGACGCGGGGGAACGGTGTCCCCCCACTTCTCACATCTAAAATATTTTGGGGGCAAAAGTAGGCCTATGTTTTTTTTGTCTTGTCATTTACTTTTATGGATACAATTAGGCATTCTAAACAATCTTTCTCAATATGCTATACTTGTTTTAATGTCTGTGTGAGTTGCGCAGGTGCACGCAAATGCAAGTGTGCATGCACGTGTCTTAAAGGGGAAATTTCACTCATTTACAATATTTTACTATGTCATTAATATACCTTAGAGATGTTGTGTGGACATTGTTGTTTCCTAGAAATGGAGGACTGAAAAAAAATCATTATCATGGTGAAATACATCTTGATGACATCATCAAGATGTGTTTCATCATGCTAATGAGTTTCCTTCTTCTGAGAGTGTACAAATGGAACCACATTTGTACACTCAGAAAAAAATTGAAAATGGGTGGAATTCCCCTTCAAGATGCGTCCCCCCACTTCTAAAAGCCCCACTACAACACTGGTCGCCCCATGTGTAGTTTTACAATTTCTAGCTTGCTACTGACTCTGTGATACGTTTTTTTTTTTTTTTGTGTGTCATTTCATGTTGCTACAATGATTCCTCCTTCAGGTTTGTGAAATGCGGTGCCGAGCCTTCTGGTATTCCTGATGTGAATGCCCAGCGCAAACAGATTCTTTGTGAAGGGGGTTTTAGGCAGGTAAGGCACATACTGAGGTATGAGTTCAGTTCTGGGGTTGCAGCACCAAGTTGGAAAACTGTCAACAGTCTATCGTCTGCCAAAATCAATTTCTAATCTATTAGGTAAAATAGAACACAGGACATTGAAGCTATTTTTCAGAGAAAGAATACATAATAACATAAATCCCTGGGATATTGTAGTGCTGATATAACATGACCAAAGTATATATTGCATGCAGTAATCTGCATCATGCATGCATTTCTTTGGTTAACCAGAATCCAGCTGGACATGCAAATAGTTTAAGATTTTCCAGTGATTGCTTAAAAAAACAAAAGACAAACAAACAAAAAAAAAAAAAAACAGAATTTCGGGCTTTACAGACGGGGAGTTATAAATCATACCTTCTAGGTCACTTTCAACAGGACCGGCGTTTTGTGTTCAGAAAACGCTGCGCGATAAACCAAGCGTGTGACGCCGGGCGTTATCGCACGGCGTCCATTGTTGTTTGTTGCGTGCGTGCTCGTTTCGTGCACACACACACAATGTATTTCAGACCTCAATCCTGTGAGCTTTTTTTTCTCACTGCTCAATTCTCGTCTGTCAGCACTGAGCGGCACGGTGGAATCGCCGCGATAATGCGTGCGTTTCAGCCTCCCCGTCTGTAAAGCCCTTTACAGGTAAGTTCCTATTCAGTAAACCTTTCTTGATGATTAAAAATCATCCATCATCTCTTTCTGGTGTGACAGCACAGGGATCTGGGCTTTTGACTCTTGCAGTCTTGGGCGCCGCAGTCTGTGGCAGCGACAGCCGTCTTTTCACCGACAGCAGTCTGAGGACCTCGCTGACCTGGGACTCCAGGATGGACAGCCGGCCGCCCAGCATCTGGATGTCGGCCCTCAGCTCCCGCTTGGTCTCGCGCAGCGCGGCCTGGAGCAGAGCCTGCTCCGACATGGACATGGTCATCATGCCGGAGGAGTGTTTGAGCGAGCCCAGGCTCTCCACGCCGGGGCTGTGCTCCATGGGGCTCCGCTCGAAGGGGCTGCGCGGCGCCATCCCGGCCCTGTCGATGCGCAGGTCGCTCTTGGTGATGCCGCTGTCGCACGAGTCCGTCTTGTACAGGGCGCTCAGTTCTTCGCCGCTCTCTCCCGTGCTTTTGACGCCCAGCTCTCCGCCTGCGCCTTCTGCATTCTTGCCGTCGGAGGCAGTTAATTGTTCGTCAGCCCACACCTGCTGCTGCTCCGTCTTTGACTGGCTCTCTGTCTCGATGGCGAGCGGCGCCATCGACGTGGCGTTGATGATCTTCGCCCAGCCTCGGCCGCCCACGGCCACGGTGCCTCCGCCTCTGGGCCGCATGGGGATGGTGACGCCCAGGGACTTGGGTTCTGCTAGACAAGGCCGCGGTTTGAGTTCCATGGCGTCTTTGTCGCAACTCTGCTGACCCACAACGTTTTCAGTGTGGATGTACGCTAAAGAACACTGCATGGGAGTGTTCTTGGAGACTGTGGAAACACAGGAAACGCCGTTGGAGGGTGTGACGCCTGTGTGTCCTCCTCCTGCACTATGACTATTCGTCATAGCGGCGTCTCCCGTCTGTTTGAGAAGCTGGTAAGAGTTTGAATCCGGCTGCTGCTCCGCAGTGGAGGTGGTGTCTCCTGGCTCCTTCTGCGTCCTGAACCTCTGGAAGAGCTTGCGCACGGGATGGTCGTCAGGGATGGACAGAGCCACCTCGTTCTTACGACGCTCCTCCTCTCTCTTCATGTCGGCGATCTTTCTGAAGATCACCTGTAAACACAACAGGGTCAGATAGTTTATAAGTTACTCCATTAAGTTAGCTGCCGCATCTCCTTCCTATACAAACCCATTATAGCCTAACTTAAAACTCCATTTTAACCATGACAGATTTTTCGAAAACAACCCCTCTTTTTTTTTCTGGTGACTGATATAGTCCCCTAATATGTGAGAGGGCCGTGGAATTTCATTTACTGTTTTCATTTTTTTATATATAATATTTTATTCATTTGGGCGGGCATGCCGAAATATGGAGGCTGCTACATTTTCCAAAACAATATTTTAAAAATGAATGAAAACTGTGTTAGGACAATATCAGTCACCAGAAAAAAGATGGGAATATCCCTTTAAATGGTGGGTGTGTTTGTGCAAAGTTTAGTGCAGAACGGTGCACTCGCAAGTCTCTGTTTGTTATACAATTGTGACGTGCACGGTGTGCATGGCAAATGCACACGTGTACTATCAGAGGTATTTAACTTCATTCTTAAATACAAAGTGTTTCTAAATGTGTACCAATGAATAATAGATGGACTTATTTTCACAGAGGACAGAAAAAGTAAGCACAATAAATATTTCAACATTATCAAGCCATTGAGCTGCAAAAATATATATATTTGATACTAATCTGGGAAATGATCCAAAATAGAACACTCTGTGTGTGTGTGTGTGTGTGTGTGTGTGTGTGTGTGTGTGTGTGTGTGTGTGTGTGTGTGTGTGTGTGTGTGTGTGTGTGTGTGTGTGTGTGTGTGTGTGTGTGTGTGTGCTATGTGCTAAATAACTCATTACGCCATTTTATGGCAAAGGTTTTGCACTCCCCATCTCCCCAAAACATGTCCCCTTGCTACCTCTAGCGCCCCTGATCAGAGTCTGTTTATAGGGATTATCATTAATAAATATAATAAGTTAGGTAGTTAATGTTTATATAAGTCAACGGCATTAAGTAATTTTGTTCATTAATGTGATTAAAGATTTTACACAAAATTAAAGATGTGCACACTGACCCAACCCACTGGGAATTTTCTCATTGAAAAAAATCGATAGAGCAGATTTTTTTTTTACCGAGACATGTCTCCCTGTAACCAAAGCCATAGATTATAGATATACTGTATAATATATATTTTTTATAGTTATGCAAACTCCGTTCACTGTATGAGGTCAGCCCAATGGAGGCTCTTCTACATCGATTAGATGTATTGAGAATGGGGACAAGCATGAACAGCGCTCGAGGGATTTACAGTACCGAGAGCTTTACAAGCATCAAGGGCTTATAGATCACCTATTTTGATTTTATTTTTATAGAATTCTGTATAAATGGTGGGACCTGGTATGAAAAAAGTTGAAAAACACTGACTTATTTTGTTTATTTTTATTAAAAAAGAAATAAACAGATTTTCCCCCAGATTCTCCTCTACAGGACAACATTTTGACATGGATTGAATGTTGATTAATTATGATTAAATTAATTTTGTAGCTGTGAATAATCTTAATAAATGTTTTAACCATTCGACAGCCATAGTTCCTACTAAAAGGCTTTATTCTTCCTACCCGTTTCCGCAGGTTGCAGGTGAGGATTAGATTGCGGGCGAAGGAGCTGGCGAAGGAGGTGTAGAAGTCGAGCACCCTCATCAGAGGCTCTCGTCTGATGACATGCAGATCACAGTAGGTTAGCGCCCTCACGTTGGCACAGGCACGGGCCAGCGTGCCCTCTTTCCAGAACACATCTCCAAACACATCACCTTTACCTGGTTGGTGTCAAAATTCAGTCATTAAAACAAAATAAAACGGGAAATATAATGACTATAAATCCAGGAATTAAATCTGCAATAAAGGTCCCCTGCACACTGCTGTGCTTTTTATCATTGTTTTCCCGCTGGTTCTCTGAAAATGCCTCCAGTCTGGAAGGACCACTAGTCGTTTAAAGGGACTCCACCAGGAATTTAACATGTCTGATAAGATTTTTGGTCTTTTTAGGTTCGTATTTAGGTCTATTTCTACACGCCCACAAATGTTTTTAAACAGTCAGAACTTAATTGATAATTAAAACCTGCAATTTTAAAAGTCCAGAAATCACCGGACACCCCCAATAAAAAAAACTGTACTCCAATGCTTTGTTCATCATGAGTTGAAGCTCTTGATGGCTGCTTTTAATTATTATGGGTAATTATTTGGTAAGCCCAGGCCCACAGCTGCGCTGTGATTTGGCTAAAACTTCACCACAAAAAAATGTAATTTGAGTGGTTGTGTCGGCTATACTGAGTGTATATGAGGGTAATAAAGAGCTACATTGACATGCTACAATTGATTTTAAATTCACGATGGATCCCCTTTAAAACCATGACAGTTAATCGTTTGACTCTGTCGACTCTGTTAACTTCTTTCCCTCTATAAACTCTATAAACTGTATTTTTGGTCTCTTGCTTTGTATAGGCAGGGAGGAGGAGAAGCGATTAAGGTTAAGGGAGGGAATGATTATAATACCGAAATGTCGTCTGACCTAGAATGGCGATGACCTCCTCATCCTGGATGACCTCCAGTGATCCGGACACCACGAAGCAGAGGGTGTCCACGCTCTCTCCGATGTGGAAGATGAGGTCTCCTGGTGCACAGTGTGTGGTCTGGAACTCCACGGCCAGGGAGCGCAGGCAGCCGTCGCTGGCCAGCCGGAAGGCCGGGTGGTCGTTGAACACCTGCCTGTTGAGGTGGACGCAGATGTCTGCTCGCATGTCTTTGGGACAACTGGCCAGGACCTGAGGAGAGCAGACGGTGAGAAGAAATTATTAACTACTTACACCAGAGGTTTTCAACCTTGTTGATAGCCTGGCCCTAGCCTGACCCAGTCTGAATTTATATTTTTTACTTATACTACTACTTATTTTTCACTTCATTATTCAGATTGAAGTCCCTCTCAACCACAGCAGTTTCTAAGATGGGTGTTATCAAAGCAGCAGTTTTAACGGTGATTGGTTCATACCAACCCATAAGAATATTGGGAAAGCAGATGATGTTGGAGTCGAGGTGATTGACAGGGCTGTTGGCCAAACAGGGATCTTTATCAGACGATGCGCTGGGACTAATAGATGGATTAAAGGATGAAATCTACATTTTGTCGTGTTACGCGCCGTTGTCGTGACCCGCATGCATAATTTCACGGTAAAACAACGACGGCCGCGGGATCGGCGGTCCAGGAGTTAACATTAAGTCTTACTTAAAGGCTGTTTCCCCTACCCCACCATAAGCTTAGAATGGGGCTGTGGGATGTTGTTCAAATTCACCTGTTTACATCACTACAAAATGCAAAAATGAGAAAATGGTATGGATGCGACTTCATCGTCTGTGTCGCGAACCATTTTCAGTTACAGAACTTTTATTAGGCAAGTAAAGCATCATAATAACATCAGTTGTTGTTGAAGTTGCAACAGACACGCAGCATGCATAAAGCTAAAGGTCTGACACAGAGTTTTCTGTTTTCAATGATTAAATGCTGTTGGCTTAGTGGTGAGACGATTGTAGTTTCAAATCATTTTAAATATAAGCACTTTAATTTGAAATATCTTTGAAATTTGGGTTGTTTTGCATGCCATCATGTTTGGTGGGGCAGTCAGGGCATTTAGGGGGGCATTGACCCTCCCCATGCCCATGCCTAGATCCGCCCCTGCATAATACTATCAAGGAACTGGCTCTTACCTTGTCCGTGTCGATGCCCTTAGACATGGCCCAGGTAGAAACGATGAAGTCCATGACCCTCTCACTCAGACCTTTGGGGACCTGATACAGTTTCAGGAAGTCTCGCACGTTGTTGAGCATCTCATGGTAGCGGTTGGTGTTGGTGTACATCTGCTGGAAGATGGTGGTGACGTTTCCAAAGATGGTAGCGTACAGCAGGGCTGAAGCACAAGATGGATGGATGTGTAGAAGAGGGTGAGTAAATGGTTACAGCCTGACAAAGATGTTGACTTACAGGGATGATTTACTGGACAAAATAAGAAGCAGTACAGCTGATAACCTGAACATTGTGATCAAACATACCGATTGCCAGCTCAATAACCGTGTGTGTGCGCGTGCGTGCGTGTGTGCGCGTGCGTGCGTGTGTGTGTGTGTGTGTGTGTGCATGCATATGTTTTTGTCTTTTGGTAAAGTGCAGAGCCATCTGGAAGGAAGAATTTGCAGCATCGAGGGCACAGAGAACAACACATAGGAACAGCCTGCCCATGTGGTTCAGGTACTAGCGCACGCCCATACACTCCAATGCATTCTGTAACTTATGGTTGTCGACCTTTTGCCAGAAATCTAGTAGAAGTCTATGACTCCATCTCCACATGTACAACAACAATGTATTTGGAAAGAAAGCGTCATCAGAATAGAAATGATTATGTAAACACCTCATTTTGGAATGGAAAATTCCATTCCTAAATGAATTTGAATTCCGGTATGGAAGGGTGGTATATACCATTTACATTGGAATAGATCTACCATGTAAACACTTCACTGCAAATGCTACTGGGAGTTTGGAATACATGTTGCGTTATGCTACACTTCTGCCCATAGACTATAGTGCTTTTTGCATCGGGATGGCCATTTGGAGACATTTTATATATGCGTATAGAAACATGCTATTATTATACCCAAGACAAATGCACAATGTTGACCACAGTATATTCCCGAATGAAGGCTTTGGTCATTTGAACATTGGAGGAATAGGAGTACTTATCCATGTAAACCATGGGTTTTCAACCAGTGGTCCGGGGACCACCAGTGGTCCTTGGGGGGGGTCCCAGGTGGTCCCCAGCTAAGTTGGTTAACCAGATGTAACTCCTGAGAACGTAAAAATGAAACCAAATGGCCCCTTGCGGATCCATTTGGTTTCATTTTTACACTCTCAAGAGTTCAAATATTGACCACCTTAACACAACTAGAAGATCAATGGTCATTTTAGTCTGTACGTTTTCCTGTTTTCTCCCCAAATCCAGCCAAAAACAAAAGAAATCTTTAGTTTTGGGGTCTGTGGGGCTAAAATGTCCTCAAATGGTGGTCCGTGGCTCAAATGGTGAATAAATAGTGGGCCCTGGTGTCAAAAAGGTTGAGAACCCCTGATGTAAACAATTGGTGTGTGAATCTGTCGAAAACCCAGCTACTCTGGATGAGAGTGGGGTGGAGACCTAGTTATTGCAGGTTGCCACATCGGCCGACAGCGCCTCCAGGCTTGAAGATCCCTGCGCTGGTGGCCACGTTTGGTACTGCAGGCGGGTGGAATTCATGCACGAACGCCCCGAGAGCACGCACGCTGGGTGCTTTGTGCACGCGGACAGGGCAGTTTGTGTTTTCTGTTGTTGTTGCTTTCTGAATGAACCAGCGGTCCTCACGTCGTATACTACCTCTCAAAACACAACGGATGTATTATATGACAGATAATAAGCTCAATGCAAACCCACAAGCTTGTTTTTTGATACTTTTTGATGTTTTGCTCGTTCTCACCGGCGCTCGTTCATGAATCCCATAATCCCTTGCTTCAGACGCGTTCATGGAGAAATACTTCCGCAATTGACCACCAAATATTGGTAGTCAAATGCGGAAATAGGCGCACTTCCGGCGGTCTTCCGGGTGCTTCAAAACGCCAATGAGCAACTTGTATTGAATTGAATAACAAGGGGGCGGGGCTGTCGCTCGAGGCCGTTCTCTATATTTTATTACTCTATGGCATACCTGGGCATTATGCGGCCCGGGGGCCAAATGCGGCCCTTTGGCTGACTCTGACCGGCCCGGGGACCACCAGTGGTCCTTGAGAGAGTTCCAAGTTAAATATGGAAAGTTGGTTAACCAGATGTAACTCTTTGAGAGCGTATAAATGAAACCAAATGGACCCTTGCGGGTCCATTTGGTTTCATTTTTACACTCTCAAGAGTTAAAATATTCATAATCTGAATTAGCCCAAAGTCTACACATTCAATCAGAGAATGTAAGATAATGGTCATTTTTGTTATCCTGTTTTGTTTCCCAAATCCAGCCTGGAATTATGGACAAAAACAAAAGAAATCTTGAAGAAAGTTTTGGGATCTGTGGGGCTAAAATGTCATCAAATGGTGGTCCGTGGCTCAAATACTGAATAAATAGAGGGCCCTGGTGTCAAAATGGTTGGTCTTACACTTACTTTTATCTTGAAATTTAATTAATATTACGCAGACTTTAGTTCAGCATTTAGTCTTGGCCCTCCTTAGTATTTTATGTATCTCATTTGGCCCCTTGGGAAAAATAATTGCCCACACCTGCTCTACCGTATTGGGTTACATGCCTGCATTCCGACATGGCTCCATTCCGACATGCCTCCATTCCGACATGGCTCTATTCCTACATGTCCCTATTCCGACATGGCTCTATTCCTACATGTCTCCATTCAATGACAAAAAGATAATGGTTGCCATTCCGACACATAATGCTTGTAGGAATGGTGCTACCTCTTCTGTCGGAGTGGTGACATGTTTTCAAATAATATAAGTACTGCTACTCCGACAATTGGACGTCAATGTAGGAGTGGCGGGATGTCGGAATAGAGCGGTGTAACCGGTTATTGCAGGTTGCCTGGTGGTGGTGTTGGCGGAGCCACTAACCAGCTGCAACCCTGACAGCAATATAGTCTAAAGCAGAGGCTGCAGACAAACATGTTGTCTCTCTGGAGTTGCTGGCAGCACTGAAACTATACCAGACACAGATGCATTATTCTGTAAGTTCTGCATTTCAACATGCCCCTTTTGAATATTCTGTTTGTTTACTATGTTATGTTAGTGCACTTGATTTAGTTAATTTGTATTCTGATTCCGATTTACTATCTTGTTTCTTTTGTCAGCCCTAAATCATCGGTTACCATCAATGCCATGCCTGAACTGAAGGGCTAAAAATAAACAACTCGAACTACACAAACAGCCTTATCTGTGAATATCCATGTCACACTCTGACCGGTGTGCTGGGGTAGGAGCGCAAGCTATATAGAGCAGGGCTTTTCAACCTTTTTCATCCCAGGGCCCACCATTTACTCAGAATTTGAGCCATGGACCAGCAATTGAGGATATTTTTAGACCCACAGACCCCAAAACTAAAGATTTCTTTTGCTTCTGTCCATGACCATTAATCTTCCAGTTGTGTAGACTTGGACTAATTCGCATGATGAATATTTTAACTCTTGAGAGCGTAAAAATGAAACCAAATGGGCCCGCTAGGGTCCATTTGGTTTCATTTTTACGTTCTCAAGAGTTACATCTGGTTAACCAACTTAGCTGGGGACCACCTGGAACCCTCTCAGGGACCACTGGTGGTCCCCAGACCACCTGTTGAAAACCACTGATATAGAGATATAACCAGCAACAAAGATATTACCAGATACAACCAGCATCAGAGATTCTCTGTAGTGCAGCTGCCATTAGACCTTTCCATGGGAGTGAACGCATATGTTGTACTCGGGCTCTGGTAAATTGTGCAGTTGCTGCTTGGTTTTTGTGACAACTACACACTACAGAGAATATTTGGTTGTGGCTGCAAAGTTTACTTTCATGTGCTTTAAGGCCTCTTCTTCCACCAGCATCATAAAACATTTATTGCCTGCGGTTAAGACAAAATGTCATAACAAGTGTCATCTATCTAAGTACATCTCAAAGGGACTGGATGTGATTGTAAGATGCACACGGGCATATTGTGGTACTCTAGTGCAGAGAAGAATAGATATATCCTACAGTATGAGATGAAATTAAGAGTCGCGTGTTTGTCTCCCCTATCTCTCCCCCTCTCCATTTCTCCGCCTCACGCATCACCCGCAACAAGCACACTTACACTCATACTGTACCACACTGCAGTGCTGAATCATTTATACTCACCATTACACAGACTTATCCGGGAAACCAAACATTATAGATACATTCTGACAGCTTAGCTGACAGGTAGATGAATGTGCTTTCGTTTGCACACGCAGAATAGTACGGATTCAGGGATGCGCGCACTCACGCGATCGCCCCCACACACATAGCGAATGCACTCGCGCACGCACCCACGCACGCACCCACACACACAGCAAATAGGACAGCCTGCACTGCCGAGTCCCGTCCTAATTTACGACGCACATTTCCACAGCAAGAGGAGTGCTCTCCTTCAACTCCACAATGACCCAAATGAGTCAGTTAGCTAGCATCCCTTATTGTGAAGTGTTACCCACTCAAGGGTAAGTTAATGTCTCTTTTTCTTTTTTTTTTTAGATTGCATTTGCAACGTTTATACTGCCTATCTACTGGTAACATGAAGGGTTCATTGACCAAATAGCCCTTTCTTGCCCATGGGCAAAATCTGCCTTTGCTATATTGCTTGCTTATCAACTTCCTCCTCCTCCTCCACATTATCACAGCATCCCCAGTGGAAGATTTGCAGGCCCTAATTGCTTCTGACACGTCAGCGAGACTGAGTGAGTCTTAGCCGATCCAAACGCTACCAAAGTAATGGGCGTTTCACAACGCAAAAAAAAAACCTTGAAGCGCTGCTGTCAGTTTAGGTTCCGCTCATGCGTTTTAATGCGTCACTCTACACGACGACGAGAGGACTGGAAGCTCTAAAATTGTGGGGTTGTAAATCAACTCGTAAACATAATAATGATAGCAAGTGGTGCATCTGTCTAAGGAAAAGATGAGTAAACTCTTCACGTGCCATTTGCTGGTGATAAATAATAGTTGCTTTGGGATAAATAATAATTGCTTTGAGGAGTGAAGAGCGATGATTTGATAAATAGAGCATAGAGTCTGACCGATAGAATTGGTCTATCACAGGGGTTTTCAACCTTTTTGACTCCAGGGACCACCATTTTCTCAGAATTTGAGCCACGGACCACCACTACAGACCTCAGAACTAAAGATTTCTTTTGCTTTTGTCCATGTTCTAGTTGTGTAGACTTGGGCTAATTCAAACAATGAATATTTTAACTCTTGAGAGCGTAAAAATGAAACCAAATGGACCCGCAAGGGTCCATTTGGTTTCATTTTTACGCTCTCAAGAGTTACATCTGGTTAACCAGCTTAGCTGGGGACCACCTGGAACCCTCTCAGGGACCACTGGTGGTCCCCGGACCACCTGTTGAAAACCCCTGGTCTATCATATCGGCGTCATCGTCATGTCAGGGATTCCCCTTCTATCAGTGGTCATATCATATCAATGAATTTGTCACAGATAGAATTAAGAGAAGTGCACAGTACTAGCTGCTAGAACTGTGCTTTTTTATTGTTTATGTGGCAAAGTGATGCCAATGGTGCTGGACAGTTGGACTGGTATTTGTTTGTCATGTGTCTATTTACTCTACTCCATTCGTTCCTTAAAGGGGAATTCCACCCATTTTCAAACATTTTTTTTCTGAGAGCATACCAATGCAACCAAATGAACCCGTTGGGGTTCATTTGGTTCCATTTGTACGCTCTCAGAAAAAAAAAGAAGCGTCAAAAGAAATCCATTAACATGATGAAATATACATCTTGATGATGTCATCAAGATGTTTCACCATGTTAGTGGTTTTCGTCAGACCTCCATTTCTTGGGGACACAGAATGGGGGAGCTTTTTTTTTTATCATGTGCACCCAGCACCTCTAGGGTATACTAATGACATATTAGAATGTTGAAAATGGGTGGGCTTCCCCTTTAAAGGCTTGACTGTACAAGTACAAGAAAGAAATTTCCTGAAAAAAAAAGACATTGGTTTAAGAAAGCAGTTTGCCTGTACTGTAGTGTTGTCAATGTGACTGTACCACAGCATAATTATATCGGCACAATTCACGAAGGAAAAAAAGACTCCAAATCGGTTATCAGTGGTTGTATACTATCCTATTGGTTATCGGGACGGGCTATAACAGTATCTCTGTAAGACAGGGGTCGGCAACCCAAGCTGTTGAAAGAGCCATTTTCGACCCAAAATTAAATTCAAAATCTGTCTGGAGCCGCATTTTATTTTTTTCCTGAGAGTGTGTAAATGTGAACCAAATGGACCCTGGCGGGTCCATTTGGTTCCATTTGCACACTCTCAGAAAAAAGGTCCTCAAAGAAAAATCATTAACATGGTTAAACACAACCAGAAATGGAGTTTCTAAAGTTTTACAGAACTCCATTTCTAGTCCACACAACATCTCTAAGGTATATTAATGACATAGTAAACTGAGTAAACCTTTGAAATGGGTGGTTCAGATTGAAAGCTCCACCTCTGATAACTGCTGGGCTTTTTTGACATGGCCAACAAGTGCTACTTTAACTGGCAACTGTCAGACAGCGCAACGCGTTTTGGGTGACTGAAATGTTTATATTATGTTGGTGCGGATCACCCCAATGTGTGTATGTAATAATGCTACATCCAGGGAGCCACTAGGGCTGTGTTCTAGAGCCACATGCGGCTCCTGAGCCGCAGGTTGCTGACCCCTGCTGTAAGAGAATAAAATGTGAGCAGCGATTCCAAGTGTAACATAATCCCAGTAGTACAGACTATGCTGGGTGTAGAGGATGTCACTTTGAATAAATCACAATCACTCATGAGCTATCAGTATCTCCAGTGGTGTAACACAGGGGTTTTCAACCTTTTTGACACCAGGGACCACCATTTATTCGTCATTTGAGCTACGGACCACCATTCGATTACATTTTCACCCCAAATACCTAAAATTAAATTGAGAGTGTAAAAATGAAACCAAATGGACCCGCAAGGGTCCATTTGGTTTCATTTTTACACTCTCAAGAGTTACATCTGGTTAGCCAACTTTCCATCATTTAGCCTGGGGACCACCTGGAACCCTCTCAGGGACCACTGGTGGTCCCCGGACCACCTGTTGAAAACCCCTGGTGTAACACACTAACGCCACAGCATATTGTAAATGAAACGTCAATTCATAATGAATCAGTGATATGATGTTTGTCATCATCAAATCAGGTCATGCAATCAATAATCTAGATCAGGAGTAGGCAACCTTTTTGAGATGAAGTGCTGTGTCTTTATTTTCTTGGTAGTCGGTGTGCCACATTATGTTTAATTAGGCTATGACACCATATCAAAATGTTATGCTGTATATTGGATAATCCAATTTCGGTATGCATGATCAATAGACCCATTTATTATTATTATTATTACCACTAGTCAGAGTTCAATGAATGTGAGTTTGCATGAATGCAGGATGTAATTTACATACAGATGTTTGAGGACTTAATTTATTTGTACACATTTTTATATATATGCCTAAATTTAGAATAAAAATATCTCTCCTACTTGTGCCAGTGATTAGCCCCTGATGTGCCAAGGTTGCCTAGTACCCAGTGATGGGCAGTAACTTGTTACAAGTAGCTAAGCTACATAGCTTAACTACATTTCCCCGTAGCTTGTAGTGTAGCTTACTACATTTGTTGTGGGAATGGCTTGCAGTGAAGCTACACTACTTGTTTCGAGTAACAAGGAAAGTAGCTTACTACATTTTCCCCACACACATTTTCGAATTCCGCCGATTTTTAATGGGTAGAAAACCTCTAATATACAGTACATTCCAAAACTTAGACATGCCACCATCCTAGGTTCAAAACCCGCCCCTAGATTATTATGATTTTTATTTATAATTATTTTAATATTATTATTTAGAAACCTGTACATTAAGTTGAGATGTATATTTATATGTAGTGTTGATGTAGCAAGCCACTTTTGTCGTGTTAGCTTGCTACAATTTTCTGGTGATAGCTTGTGGATAGCTTCGAAAGTAACAAGTAGTGTAGCTTACTACATTTTCCCAGTAACTTGCCCATCACTGTGCCTACCCCTGATCTAGATTATACTAAATAATTGGTAATATGTGAATAGCACACTGCAACCTGCTTCGTTTCCTAATTCAGTTGACGGAACACATAGTAGGTCACCCATGATGATGGATAGCAGTGGTTTTCAATCTTTTTGATACCAGGGACCACAATTCCAGGCTGTATCTGGGAAACAAAACAGTGTAGACTTCTTAATTAAGTGGTGCTAATTCAGATGAAGAAAATTTTAACTCTTGAGTGTTAAAATGAAACCAAATTTTTACACTCTCAAGAGTTACATCTGGTTACCCAACTTTCTGTCAATTAGCCTGGGGACCACCTGGAACCTTCTCAAGGACCACTGGTGGTCCCCGGACCACCTGTTGAAAACCCCTGTACTAGATAATTGGTAATATGTGAATAGCACACTGCAACCTGCTTCGTTTCCTAATTCAGTTGACAGTACACATAGTAGGTCACCCATGATGATGTATAGAACTAATACTGGTCCCTGCTGATGTGATTCATTGCTCTTGACATGCTGATCCTTACTGTTCATTCTAAAGGGGAGCCTGGCCTGCTCTGTGTGGCCGTGTACAGCCTCATGTAATGACCAAGACACTGTGAGCATGATTGGACCTGGCAGGACGACTGGGAGACACACACAGCAGGGCCGGATCTAGAGGCGGGGGCGGGCAGGGGGGGGCAGAGCCAACCTGTAATATCAGTGGTTTTCATTAGATCACCAGTGGTTGAGAACGGTCCAGGTGGTCCCCAGCTAAATGGTGCAGAGTTGGTTAACCAGATGTAAGGTGTTGAGAGTGTAAAAATGAAACCAATTGGACCCTTGCGGGTCCATTTGGTTTCATTTTTACACTCTCAACAAGTTAAAATATTCATCATCTGAATTAGCGACACGACTAGAGAATGTAGAAGTCTGTTTTGTTTCCCCAAATCCATCTAGTGAAAACCACTACTTCATATGAAAATCTTTGGAGTTGCCCACCTTGCCATTCTTCCAGCCCTCCCTAGTAGGGCTGGCTAAATCCGGCCCTGTCACACAGCGAGATCAGTCTAGGAAGTAACCCTACAGGGCAAAATGCGCGCTGTGTTAATTGCAACCGCAGGTTGCATTTACTATGAAATCGTCAGTCGGTTGGTTGGTTGGCTGCTTGGTCACCAGAGGCATGACCATATATGGCTATGCCACGTGACAACAGCATTTGCCACAAATTGCCAGGACCTACCTCTATATCTGACCTCAATTCTATAGATCTTCATGCATGGAGCTGACCTGTTCTGACATTCCATATTATGTTGATCCTTCCTCATCTGTCCTTCCTTTTTTGATGTCTCCCTTTTGACTGATCCCTGTCTCTGTAAAGATGGAGTGCCATGAACCAAATGGACCCGCAAGGGTCCATTTGGTTCATGGCACTCCATCTTTCATTTTTACCCTCTCAAGAGTTAAAATATTCATCATCCTAATTAGCACAAGTCTACACAACTAGAGAATGTAGAAGATTAATGGGCATTTTGGTCTGTATGTTTTGCCTGTTTTCTTTTCTAAATACAGCCTGGAATTGTGGACAAAAGCAAAAGAAATCTTTAGTTTTGGGGTCTGTGGGGCTAAAATGTTGTCAAGTGGTGGTCAGTGGCTCAAATGCTGAATAAATAGTGGTCCCTGGTATCAAAAAGGTTGAAAACCCCTGACCTATAGGCGGATGCGAGCATGTACAGTAATGTCGGCTTCGCTTATTGTTTCTAGCCCTCGGGTTTCTTATTGCTTTAACTCGGTGTGTAAACGGGTCCATTTTTTACATTCTCAGAGCTACAGCACTCAGCATTGTTTAGTGAAGAAAAAAAATCCTGCTCAGTTTCTAGAGACTAAACACATCATGTGTGGTTGACCTGTGAGTTCATTCTAATCTAATGCATCTGCTTTTGAACATTTATGTGGAAAAAGGTCATGGTCCCTTTTATACACTATGTATGTACTGTACATTAAATGAATGGCAGCTGTTTGATGGCCTGCAGGTCTGTGGAGCACATTGTCATGTCTAGCATGCAAGTACAGTAGATGCATGCAGATTGTTCCCACCTCCTGTAAGCTTATACTGACATTGTTATGAATGGGTGAACAAGTGAATTACATCAAATCAAAATACCGGTAGTATGCTTTATTCAGTGGTTTTCAACCTTTTTCATACCAGGGCCCACTTTTTATTCAACATTTTAGCCACCTACCATTGGTGTTGTGTTTAGTCTCTCTGACCCAAAGGAAAGAATTTCAGATCTGCAAGAGTCCATTTGGTTACAAACAGTCCATCCTTTAGCTGGGGACCACCTTGGTTTCTTTTTATGCGCTCAAGAGTTACAGATCTATAAGGGTCCATTTGGTTGCCAACAGTCCATCCTTTAGCTGGGGACCACCTGGAATACTCTCAGGGACCACTGGTTAAAAACGCCTGCTTTATTTGAATGCTTGAAGCATGATATAGCCAGTCAAACACTGTTGACCTCCAACTTGATTCAGTTCATCTTTCAAGCTTGTGTTGCTTTCCCACTGAAAAAAGCACCCTCACAAAATTAACTTGGCATAACATTTAGGTAGGTCTATATAACTCCTGGGATTGGGATTTCCTTTGGGTTTAGTGGTAGCCTGAGAGACAATCTGTGCCATCAAAAGAAACATCAAAGTAGACATGCCAATTAAAGCTTGGATTAATATACTGGGCTCTGTTGATTGAACCAATTTCCCTCTATGGTTGTGAGATCTGGGGACCATTAGCAAACCATGACCTTAAAAAGTGTGATAAACACCAAACCAAGAACCTACATACAGAATTTTTCAAATCCATTTTTCGGGCCAAGCAAGGAAAAACACCAAATAATGCATGCAATGCAGAATTAAAATTAAAAAAGGAGAGCGCTCTACAACCACCTAATCAAAGTGACCAAGATGCACTTCATAACAAGGTCATAGAACTCTATGCACACAAAACAGAACCACGAGAGAGAGCGCAACACAAAGTGGAAACCGGGCTACACTTGTCGACAATCTGTCCATTGTACCAAGACATCTGAGACACATACATTCCCCAGATTACAATCACCCCACGGATTTATTTCGAAAACATGACTAACAACAAAAAACTTCCATATCTGCTGGGCAAAGTACAACAATAGGCAAACACAGCAGCACGATTTGTGATCTCCTGTGATAAGAACCATATAAAATGGAATCACCCTAAAGAATAATCATTGTGAGTTTTCTTACATAGGGTGATCTTGGTACATAGACATTGATTTAGTTTCAAATGTCCATATTTTTTGTCTTGATTGTACAGTTGTATTGTGCTCTTTGCTTTGGCAATGGAAACATATCTTTTCTCATGCCAAGAAAGCCCTTTATTAATCGAATTTGGGAGGGGAGTGAGGACCAAAATATCTCCATTTGTTAAACCAGGGCTTACCAAAGTTGTAATATGTAGTTTGAGTTTGTGGATCTGCTTCCAAATAAATAAAAAAAAAAACGTTACATAAACCATGATGTCACTATGATGTGACGTAGACCTCGTGTTGGCCAAACTACTCATGGCCAAATGCTGAGTAGTTGTTTTACTTGGAATTAATGTCTTCCAAAATGTGAGAATTGGTGTGTGTATTTAGGAATGCCATACCGAACACAACTGCTACTGCTACTTAGATCTAAGAAATGTTTAGAATGGTGCAACATGAATATCATTCATGTTGCATTCATAAATATAAGCACTGAAATATCTTGGGTTGTTTTGCATGCCATCATGTTTGGTGGTGCAGACTGGGCATTTAGGGGGGTATTGCCCCACCATGCCCATGCCTAGATCCACCCCTGGTTTAAACTCAATTTTAAAATCTCCGAATTTGGACCATTTCGGTAGAATGGCTGGTATACTGTATAGGACTATTACTCACAGCCAACCATCATCATGGCTACGGAGAAGATCTTCTCCCCGTCGGTGGTGGGGGCGATGTTTCCGAAGCCGATGGTGGTGAGGCTGGTCATGGTGAAGTAGAGGGAGGAGATGTAGAGCGTGTCCTTGGTGGGGCCGCCCTCCCACTGGCCCGTGCCGCTGGCGTTGTAGCGGTACGGCCGGCCGATGCTGACCGCCAGCTGGTACAGCCAGCTGTCGATCTTGATGGTGTTGGTGGCCTCGTCGATGACCTCGTAGTCGGGGTGGGCAAAAAAAAATACACATGACAATATAATCACAATAGACCAGTGGTTTTCAACCTTTTTGATAGCAGGGCCCACCGTTTATTCAGCATTTGAGCCAAGGACCCACCATTTGAGGACATTTTAGCCCCAACAGACCCCCCAAAAAACGAAAGATTTCTTTTTGCTTTTGTCCACAATTCTAGCCTGGGTTTTGGGAAACGAAACGGGCAAAACATACAGAACAAAATGACCATTAATCTTCTAGTTGGGTAGATTTGGGCTAATTAAGATGAATATTTTAACTCTTGAGAGCGTAAAAATGAAACCAAATGGACCCGCAAGGGTCCATTTGGTTTCATTTTTCACGCTCTCAAGAGTTACATCTGGTTAGGCAATTTAGCTGGGGACCACCTGGAACCCTCTCAGGGACCACTGGTGGTCCACGGACCACCTGTTGAAAACCCCTTTGTCATAGTGTAGCTTAGCTACATTTTTTTTTTTTTGAGAGTAACAAGTGGTGTAGCTCCCTAGATTTTCCCAGAAACTTGCCCATCCAGTAACTGTGTATCATATGTAAGGGATAACACCCGACAAGCCGGTGATTTGTTTCCTAATAACTGACTGAGGTGCAGCCGAGGTCAGTTAGGAAACAAATCACCGGTTCGAAGGGTGTTATCCCGCTTATTACATGGCTTACGTCAGTGGTTTTCAACCAGCATGTAAACAACCAAACACGTAGCTAACCAAATGGACCCGCTAACGGCGTGCTGGAACTATAAGCGGAAGTGCACCGCGGATTGATATGAACACAGCTGTTTGCACTTGGGGGACCTTGATTATGCAGCGGCCCAATATAGAGCGGAGCGGTGAATTATAGTGTAATATGCCACCGCTCACATGACCAGAACGCTGGCTTCTGATTGGAGCATTCATTCAAGCCATGTAATAAGGTGAGGTAATAGTGAACGGTCCCAGCCCTACCTCGTAGTCGCCGATGCTGTACCAGATGCAGGCCAGCCAGTGGGCCACCAGGCCGAACACGCACACCAGGAGGACCAGCACCGCCGCGCCGTACTCCAGGTAGTGGTCCAGCTTCCTGGCCACCCGGCCCAGCCGGAGCAGACGGACCACCTTGAGAGAGCTGAAGAGACTGCTGAGGCCCTGGAGAGACAGACAGACGGAGACAGAGAGACAGACAGACAGACACGACAGCTGACTGAGAGGTGAGATGCATATTCTTATTGTTACTGATTTCTTGTTACTGAAGTCGGTGCTTTTTGCTTATCGGGGTTCTGACTGGGTTCTTGGAGAGAATATTTTCAACTCTATAGGGACAGGGGAGTTAAATGAACGCTCAGGAATCTTCCTCTGTATACTTTTACTCGATCCTTGTGGGTTCCGTTTTTCGTCCTCTTTCTGAGCTAAATGAACAGTGTGTACTCACATAATCTCACATAATAAATGCAGTATAAATGGACGAAATTGACATTCCGTAGATAAACTAGCAATAGAGCCTAAAAGTCTGTTCATGTATTACTGATGTGCGATGGAGGTCTGGCATCCACAAACCCAGAAGTACAATTTCACTGCAGCTGTTTCTGGCTGAGTTTGAATTTTATATTTTTTCTATTCTGTGCCCAACACATCATTACTCGGACGAGGCTGAGTCGACTCATACAACACTCAGCAGGGCGACTAGCGCCTCCCTCGGCCAACTGTGCCGCTCCGTCATTGTCTGTGGCAGGGGCGGATCTAGGCATGGGCCCTGACCGCCCCACCAAACATGATGGCATCCAAAACAACCCAAGATACCCAAGAAATTAAAGTGCTTATATTTAAAATTATGTGAAACAGTACAGTACACTACTGCTACTAACTAACTACAGCTGTGTCACCACTAAACCAACAGCATTTCATCATTGAAAACAGAAAACTCTCTGAGTCAGAACTTTAGCTTTATGCATGCTGCGCGTCTGTTGCAACTTCAACAAGAACTGATGTTATTATTGATGCTTAATTGCGTAATAAAAGTTCTGTAACTGAAAAAAGGTATGGGTGCGACTTCATCGCCCGTGGCGCGAAGCGTCTCCAACATGCTCTCTTGCCAAATGGGACATGTTACATCCGCTCCTGGTCCGTGGGGAAGTATTTCAGTATCATATGAACAGACTTGGTTCCATTAGCATGCATTTATACCATATTATGTGAGATCGTAGTTGGTATACTTGACCTTCTTGAACTTGATCCAAATGACACATAAGTGCAGCCCATGCTTGCAGTCGTGGTACAAGACAATTATCAATGATTTGTTTCTACATCTTAAACAACTGAACGGATAGTTTTTTAAAGCATCCTCCTTGGTATAGGCATACACACACACGGTCCCCAGATCTCCTTGTAGTATCGACAGTGGCAACTTCAATATGATTATCAAAGCTTTGTGTGATCAAACTAACACAGTAGTTAAGATTTTTTTGTTTTGTCTTTTACTCAACTAAAAAAAATTGAATGCACAGGATGTGCATTCAGGTCTGCAAAACATCTGTGAAACATGTGTGATTTGAAGCTGACTTTAACGTGAAATCTCTTACTGGTAATACAGAGTCTTCCGTCCGTGTCGTATTCCTGTGAAAAATTGAGGCTTCACGCAGATGGCTTGTCCTTGAGGGATTTATAATGGAGTCCTCAACAGAGACACAGTAAAAAGAAAAATCTGTCTGTCTCACGTGTGAGAATATAGCATTTTTGTGTTCCGTAAAACAATGTTATATTCTCACATGCAAGACAGTAGATTGTTTCATGGATGACACTTATATATATACATATACAGTATATACCGTAATTTCCAGATTATAAGCCGCACCTGAATATAAGCCGCACCAGCTAAATTTGGGGCAATATACTGATTTTTCCTTGTATATATATATATATGTATATAAGCCACACCAGGCTTATAGTCAGGTGCTTCATGTTAGAGCAGTGGTTTTCAACTTTTCACAATTTAACAACATCTTCACCCCACAGACCCCAAAACTAAAGATTTCTTTTGATTTAGTTCACAATTCCAGGATGGATTTTCGCAAACAAAAGAGGCAAAACATCAAAATTAGACCAAAATGAACATGACTTATGACTTAATAATTAAGTGGTTACTTAAGTGGTGCACTCTTGAGAGTGTAAACATGAAACCAAATGGACCCACTAGGGTCCATTTGGTTTCATTTTTACACCCTCAAAGAGTTACATCTGGTTAACCAACTTTCTATCATTTAGTCTGCGGAGCCCACCTGGAACGTGGAAAATCCATAGATTGGCCGCACCGTTGTATAAGCCGCAGGGTCCAAAGCATGTGAAAAAGTAGCGGCTTATAGTCCGGAAATTACGGTACTCAATGCACAGCAGGAAAACAACAAGGGCAGACGTTCCGTTACCGACGTCCATGTTTACCTCGTCTATGTTGTCATCAAAGGCGTTGATGATATCGTACGGCAGACACGACAACAAGTCAATAACAAACCAGGTCTTCAGGTAGTTCATTCGGATCAGCCTGGCGTCTGAGATGACCTCTCCGGCGGGGCCCACGAAGGTGGTGTGGAAGTTGAGCACGATGTCTACCAGGAAGATGACGTCCACGATGCTGTCCACCACCAGCCACACCATGTTGTTGTTGTGCTTGGTCTTGAAGGACACGTTGTAGGGCACCATGATGGCCGTGTAGAAGGTCAGGATGAGGATGACCCAGTCCCAGGTGGTCTTGAAGGCGCAGTAGTGGAGGATGATCTGGGGAGGGGTCTTGGGGGCCTCCTGCTTGTACTGAGGCAGAATGTCTGATCCAAGTTGGAGGGCCTTCGGGTTTAGATGGGGAAAAATTGTATTAGGCAAGTATTGTGGTACATACTAGGAATTTGTCTGGTGTTGGTGTATTATGGTGCCGGTTAGTGCTGCGAATGGATATTCCAAAAATAGGCTATTAGGGTAATTATGAATCATTTATTCGTAAGACTCACAAGACTCAAGAGAGTGCATTTCTCAGCACCAATCGTGGCCTAGAGTACTGTAAATACACTGCGCCTGCACTGGAGTCATGCTGTCAATGCAAGTGGATGGGCGAGATGGTTTGTTTGGAACTATGTTAAGTTAGTTCCAAACATTGAGGAGTGTCTCTACTCTCTCATTATAGTACTCTACCGTGGCCATAGAGGACTGGAGCAAATAGAGGAGCAAAGAGGATGTTTCACAGCATATTAGGCAGCAATAATTCATGTTGAAAATATACTATATACGATGTCAGAATAATTCGATGTTCGTTCAATCCCATATGTCGTTTTAAAAGTAATATTCAGGTGTAATTTTTGGCCAATTCTTGCAGACGAAGACGACATTAAAGGTAATAGAGGCAACTTTAATATGTACATCAACACTGTTTGTTTGTAAACTGACGAAGTTTACAAACAAGTGTCGAAGTGTCTGTCTGCAGAGAAACAGCTGCAGCATCAAAGTAGAAGCAACACATAGAGGGAAAAAAGGCAAAAAATATATAGCTATATATCAATTTTGATTTTTGGCTCTCTATTGGCTCTATAAGGCTGTGAGCACACGATAGCGGAAAAAAAAATCTGTCGCGGCCGCCATGTTTGTAGTTTTTAAATGGCTGTCAAACGGGAAATAAAAATGGCCGTCCTGGGGACGCATGGCCTTGCGGCAAAAAGACGTTGCGGCTCTTTCCATCTAGCACCTGTTTAAAACCTGTCACAAGACTCAAGACGCTGCGTTCAAAGGATGCAGTATGGCGTTCCCAGCCCTTAAGCCTCTTTTTGACACTCGCCTCTGCCAGCCTGGACTGCTTGTGGGTGACCTCAGAAGTGTTGATTGGTTCTAGCTGCTGTACTGCGATGCTGCGGTTGTTGGTTAATGCCCGGGTCAGCCTGGCAAACTTTGTCAGTCCTGTCCCTGTTCGAGTGGTGAGAAGGAGACAGACTGTTGTTCACACTGACTGCACATTAACCACAACAACAACAACGAGAAATATGATCAAATAATATAATACAATACTATAACATAATCCTTGTACTGATAAATAATGATAAATACTGATGAATAATGCTAGCCTTGTTTCCATTGTTGTCCTCTGTATGATATCGGAATCGGTCAGAACTGGTATTGCATCGGCAGATATGACCTTGCAAATAATCAGAGATCGGATATCGCTCATAATTTCGTAATCGTGCACCACTACTAATTTCTGTACACTCGCCCGGTGTGCAGCAGCATTAACTAAGTGGTTCTATGTTGCATTTGTTTAAACAATGTATTCTCACAAATATTATGTCAACATTAAAAGGTATATAATAATATGAGATAAGTTTTCGAACAAATTATTTTCACATTTGCGTATTTCAACTAGAACTGCACTTTGTGTCGAATGCCAAGTTGCGCATTTTACATCTCATCACTACTGCAGAATAACAATCCAGAACATCTTCATTATGTCACCATGACATCGCCGTCTACTCTACTATTCTAGCCAATCACTGGCAACCGATGATCACCCTCCTACCCACCTCGTGTAAGTAATGACGATTATATTGTGCATGGTCTTGCGTGATTGTACAACACGTTGTACAACACTCTGCTTCCCTATGACACTGAGTTGGGCATTTTCATTCTGTCTAGCGTAACAGACTTGGTGGCACACAAAAAGCTGGCGAGCTGGACACCAGTCTCCACTGACCCGCACGGATGACACCTGGACAGTTCTGAGTCGTCAGTGCAACGTCAGTGTAGGCCTACCAAAAATATAATAAGGCTGGTAAGTGACATCACAGCCATTCATGTGTGTTTGGAGTTGGACTGCAGCCATATAGCATGCCCCTGGGTCATTTCATATCACATGCGGTTCATATTTAGACAGTCCAGTGACTATACAGAAATAGCCTATATGGGAAAGGATAATCTGTATATTTTTGCGATATCAACACAGCAGTGGCATATGCTGGAATTACAGGTTGAGTGTCTGCAACATCCTCTCCCCTGTTAGACAAAGTTGGAAATGTGGCCTTTCTTTCTCTTTAATCAGTAATCAGTGAAGGCTAGATTGATATTTGAGTAGGCTACAGCCTTCGTAGCCTTCAAGAGAATACGCCTCTGCAACACAGAGACCGACACATCTTCAATATAAGCATTTGACACATGTATGTAAATGTCAACAGTACCTTTAGTTGTCTCTTCCTCGATGGGTTGCTTGAAAAGTGTGATGTCTCGGAACGTACAGAGGAAAAGGACAACCTTGTCGTTTTCATTTCTAATCGGTGCTACCTGCATATAAAGCCATATCGGGGTCCCTGGAATGGTAAAGCAAAAGGGCATGTTATAATGGTTTTTAGTCCTATAGGGGAGATCTTTGAAGCATGTCTTTTGAAAATGAAATGGGTATGACCTGGTCCTGCAAGGCCTGCTAGGCAATAATCATATCATATATTAACTTTATTTGAAGACACTCCTGGTCCAAAATACAAAAGCAGGACACAAAGACAAACAATTAAAACAGAAGATAGCCTATCGGCCTATTTTCACTCCATGTCAGTCCACACCAATTAAAAAACACAAACATTTCCTCCAGTGGTTCCAGAAGTTGTCTGTGTGCTCCCAGTTAAAGCTATTATTATTGCTATAATCTCCACCAGGCCGAAGGCTTGGGGAGTGTTTTGCACTCTGTCCGTGCATGGGGGGGCAGTGCCCCCCTAAATACCCAGTCTGCCCCCCAAACACGATGACATGCGAAACAACCCAAGATATTTCAAATTAAAGTGCTTATATTTAAAATGATTTGAAACACTACTACTGCTATTACTACAATTTTGGCACCACTAAACCAACAGCATTTCATCATTGAAAACAGAAAACTCTCTGAGTCAGACCTTTAGCTTTATGCATGCTGCGTGTCTGTTGCAACTTCAACAACAACTGATGTTATTATTGATGCTTTACTTGACTGATACAAGTCCTGTGAGCGACACGGGCGATGAAGCCGCCCCCATACCATTTTCTCTTGCCCCTCCAACATGTTCTCTTGCCCCCCTAAATGGGACATGTTACATCTGCCCCTGGTGGTGTGTGTCCGTCCGTCCATCTGTCCGCCGTTACCAGCTAATAGGGACTTTAAGCTGCCGCATTCTAGACCGGCGACCCTAACAGGAAGTACGGCTGCTATGACCCAGTCACCGTAGCTGTCAAAATCATTAAGCATCTAGCCATCCGCAACGGCGCAGGGTTACCATCGTGACACATCTATGCAGCGTGTGTCAAACAGGCTTTGTGGACACTACGTTAGAGTGTACGTTCTGCCGTAGTAGGAACGGCTGCTACGGCAAGCAGGTTTATCTATCGAGTTCCTGTAGTCGTACTAGAGACTTGCTGTAGCACAGCTTAAAGTCCCTATTAAAGTCCGGCACTGTTAACCCAGTCGATGCCAAGTTTTGCACACAATGCCAACAATGAACCTCTGTTTACCTATCTGCATGCATGCACCCTCCCCAGAGGACAAGGAAAAAAACTTTTGACCTGTATTTTTCACTTCACTTTCACGGTTTATATATCTATTTTTGTACAAACGCATTTTTTCATATTACTAATTATTCTGTCCCAAAAGCATACAAATCCTTACACAGCATCTCTATAGTCATGTGTTCAAGTCAGATCTGTCCCATATTTCATATCCCATCTTAATTAGTTACAATTGGCTTTCAAACTTGTTTTCAACAAAAAGCGCCACATCATGAATCCAGCATGAAATCGGTAACATTTTTGCCAAACACAAAGGCAATAGAAGAAATGGCACCCTTTTCACATCGGCCAGTACCCATTTCGAAGTTTGACCTCTATCCATGGATTGAATAGAGCATAATCACGAGTAATCACACGATCGAATACAACGAGTAGATGCAGATAACAGATACCCCCGGGCAAATAGATATTTTGTATTTATTGCATCGGTTGATCACGGCTACTACTAGCAGGGCGGGGCAAAGGAAATTTTACTGAGGTTATGGTTAGGTTTAGGCATAAGTTTACAGAGGTTAAGTTTAGGGTCGGGGTTAGGTGTAGGCATAGCCTAGTTTTACTGAGGTTATGTTTAGCTTTAGCTTTTTGCGGTTACTAACCCTAAACATAACTCAGTAAAACTATGCTTCGCCCCGCCCTACTAGTAGTAGCCGAGATCAACCGATGCAATGAATACAAAATGTCTATTTGCCCGGCGGGTATCTGTTATCTGCGTCTACCCGTTGTATTCGATCGTGTGATTACTAGTGATTATGACCTATTCAGTCCATGGATAGAGGTCGAAGCGGCTACCAGCAGGAGTTCAGCAAGGACGCTTGCATCCCGTCAGGCCCGGTTGCCTTGTTAGTCTTGATGGTGTTCAGAACCATCAAGACTAACAAGGCAACCGGGCCTGACGGGATGCAAGCGTCCTTGCTGAAGACGTGCGCAGTAGAACTATCGCCGGCATGGCACATGCTGTTTCAGCTGTCTTTAGACTCACATACTGTGCCAGTGATATGGAAAAAATCAGTCATAGTTCCAGTGCCGAAAGTAACCTCTCCATCTGAGAACAACGACTACAGGCCAGTGGCCATCACTTCTAATGTAGTCAAGGCACTGGAAAGGATCCTGGTAGATACAGTCCGGAGGGACGTAGAACCAAATTTAGACCAGTACCAATTTGCCTATGCCAGGAATCGTAGCACGTGCGATGCCATTTCTACTGTTGCACATCTCACACTGAAACACCTGGAGGACAAAAGTGCCTATGTGAGAGCTCTATTTATTGATTTTAGTTCCGCCTTTAATTCCATCCACCCTGATATACTGCTAAGGAAGCTGGCGGAGATGGGTGCAAACCCTTTTGCAATTAAATGGTACTGTTCTTTCTTGTTGAATAGGCCACAGAGGGTCAGATTCAACAGAGTAGTGTCTGAGGAGGCGCTAAGTAGTACCGGGGTTCCACAAGGAACAGTGAGCTCCTCCTTCCTCTTTACTCTGTACACGAACGACTGTGTAAGCTCTTGTCCGAACCAGTATGTGATCAAGTTTTCCGATGACACTGTCATATTAAGTCTACTATCAAGCAACTCTAGCCTGCTTAGCCATTCAGCAGGTGTGGATGAAGTTGTTGACTGGTGCGCACGGAACTTCATGATGATCAACACTAAGAAAACAGAGGAGGTAGTTATAGATCCCAGGTCCATTGGCGATCACACCGTATTGAGTGTCAATAACAGCAACATCAAACAGGTCTCCTCTTATAAATATCTTGGAGTACATATTGATGAGGACATGAGCTGGAGAACGCATGTTACTTCCTGTTGTGCTAAGTTACATCAGCGGTTACACTTTCTTCGCAGACTCAGATTGTTTGGAGTCAGTTTGAGTATTATGATGATTTTTTACAGGGCAAGCATAGAGTCCATCCTGAGATATGGGATAGCTAACTGGTTTGGTAACCTAACTGTCAAATATAAGTCTCAGATTGAAAGACTTGTAAAAGAGGCTGGGAAGATTATGGGATTGTCTAGCCCCCCGATAACCCTAAAAGCCATCTTCGAACAAGCAGTAGTTCGACAGGCTCAATGTATTGTTGCTGATCCCTTACATGTTCTCAACTCTGAGTATGTGTTGATGAGAACGGGCAGGAGATACAGAGCTCCACCGTTGATAAAATACAACCGGTTTAGATATTCATTTATACCTCTCTCGATTAAGCTCCTGAATGGGGAGAGCATTTAGCACGCAGGGTACACACTAGGGTGTTATTGTGTTATACTGTACGTAACTGTTTTGTCCTGTGTCTACTGTTTTCTGTTTGTCTGTATGAAACTCTGTATGCAGTTCTGCTCTCTGACTCCAAGAGAAATTTCTCCCACGGGAGACTAATAAAGCTAACCTTGAACCTTGAACCTTGAACCTTCTACCAGCAGGAGGTCAGAAGGGCACTTTTTCTAGCTCATACATGTTATGATCTGTACAGCATGAAAAGTGGGTACATAACTTGAATGTATTAAGGGTTTAAAAGGGATACTCACTGTCCTTTGCATACAGCAGCACTTCAAAGAAAGAGGACTCGTAGTTATCAAACGTCTGCCTTATTTTGTCTATAGTCGTCTTATCTGTGAGGTCTCCATACATGAAGCTGAAAGAAAGGAGCACAGATGAAAGACCAGCATACTTAACTGGTTAAATATGTATATGTTGTTGACATCTCAATGCCCCCAACATAACTTAATGTTTTGTTTATAAGTTAGGGGCACTGTAGCCCTTCCAACATCTGGCCTTCAATTCAGCTTTTTTAATGTTTGTCTTTATCTATTCATGCAACTCTAAAATCAGCATGTCCCCCATGATGTCATGTAGCCGACACGTCTATGGAATTGTTTACGTTTGCTTAGAGATGGAGTGCAATGACTTTTTTCCACCCTAAATCATGATCGTTGGGCATTATTGTTATATACGAGGAGGAAGAATTCTTTCAAATGTGTACAGTATTTGTTAGAATTTCCTTGCAGCGTCCCCAGCAGTATGCCTGGTTTGCCTCCGTCTGAACTGAAACCACACCCACAGCTGTAGTTGTGTGATAAAGGGGGAGGAGTTATTTGAGGGACTAAAAGTGTGACGTCACCAGGGGTGTAGTGGAGGAGGGACGTGGGGGGACGGCATCCCCCACTTCTCACATCTAAAATATTTTATATACAGGGGTGTAGTGGAGGAGGGACGCGGGGGGACGGCATCCCCCACTTCTCACATCTAAAATATTTTATATACAGGGGTGTAGTGGAGGAGGGACACGGGGGGACGGCATCCCCCACTTCTCACATCTAAAATATTTTATATACAGGGGTGTAGTGGAGGAGGGACACGGGGGGGCGGCGTCCCCCCACTTCTCACATCTAAAATATTTTATATACAGGGGTGTAGTGGAGGAGGGACGCGGGGGGACGGCATCCCCCACTTCTCACATCTAAAATATTTTATATACAGGGGTGTAGTGGAGGAGGGACGCGGGGGGACGGCATCCCCCCACTTCTCACATCTAAAATATTTTATATACAGGGGTGTAGTGGAGGAGGGACGTGGGGGGACGGCATCCCCCCACTTCTCACATCTAAAATATTTTATATACAGGGGTGTAGTGGAGGAGGGACACGGGGGGACGGCATCCCCCCACTTCTCACATCTAAAATATTTTATATACAGGGGTGTAGTGGAGGAGGGACGTGGAGGGGGCGGCGTCCCCACACTTCTCACATCTAAAATGCTTTTTGTCTTGTCATTTACTTTTATGGATTAAATTAGGCATTGTAAACAATCTTTCTCAATATGCTATACTTGTTTTAATAGCGTGTCTGTGTGTGTTGCGCGGGTGCATGCAAATGCAAGTGTGCATACACGTGTCTTAAAGGGGAATTCCACTCATTTTCAGTATTTTACTATGTCATTAATATACCTTAGAGATGTTGTGTGGGCATGGTAAAAAGTTAATGAGTTTCCTTTTTTTCTCAGAGTGTACAAATGTGAACACATTTGTAGACTCTCAGAAAAAAAAATGAAAATGGGTGGAATTCCCCTTTAAGAGGCGTCCCCCCACTTCTGAAAGTCCCACTACAACACTGGATGTCACTATATTACAGTATTTTTTTTCATTGGCACGCTTGACTGCAAAGGTTTCAGCCTCCAAGAAGAAACCCTAAATACAGAGAGAAGACATCATTGCACACAACAATAACACCAAGGGGGGTAATAAAATACTGTCACCTCTCAAACACATAAATGTCCTTACTTGCATGTGCTGCTCCTGTGCATTACTTCTGACCTGTGGTATCCAGACAGCTTGCAGAATCCATCATTACTGTAAACCACAGGCCATTCTACTATCTGGGCATTCCCCAGCAGGAAACTTGTTTCTGAAAGAGAAATACGAACGTCAAATTAAAGTGCTTATATTTAAAATGATTGTAAACACTACTACTGCTACTAACTAACTACAGCTGTGTCACCACTAAACCAACAGCATTTCATCATTGACAACAGAAAACTCTCTGAGTCAGACCTTTAGCTTTATGCATGCTTTATGTCTGTTGCAACTTCAACAACAAGTGATGTTATTATTGATGCTTTGCTTGACTAATAAAAGTCCTGTAACTGAAAATGGTATGGGTGCGACTTGATCGCCCGTGGCGCCAAGTGACATATCATTTTCTCTTGCCCCTCAAACATGTTCTCTTGCCCCCCTCCCCCAAATGGGACATGTTACATCCGCCCCTGACAAACGTGGAAATAATGGAAAAGGGAATTATTAGAGTAATGCAATTTTCAATTGCAAAGTGTGGTTGCCCTCGATGAAGTAGGCCCTCAATGATGTAGGATGACATAAAACCGTGCAAGCTCGTCTGAGTACTGAAGCACTTTTAAAAACAGGCCATATACAGTAGTTTGTGCTGCTGACTGCTGAGCCTTTTTATTTTGTTTCATTGGCATTTGCCAAATTGCACCTTTTTGTTATCAGCCTGTGAACCTGTACCTATACCTCGTACTACTGATTCTTTGGCAGTGCTAGCCATTTTTGTTGTTTAAATAAATACTACCGTTTCTGAATGTAGGAGAAACATTTAAAATTGTCTATTTTGTTTTTGCTGCTAGCCGTTTATATGTTAAGTGATTACTGAAGGACTTTTAAAACAGGCCATATGGTTTATGCTGCTGGCTGCTGAGCCTTTATTTTGTTTCAACCTGTACCTACCTCGTACTACCGTTGTTGTTGTTTGGAATACAAACTTTTGAACAGCTTGATTGATTTTTGCTACAAGCAAAATAAAAGAACATTTTGGAAATAGTCAATTTTCTTTTTTTTTCTCAATGCAAAATGTACCGAAACCGAACCGAAACCGTGGCTCCCATACCAAGGTACGAACCAAACCGTGGGATAAGTGAACCGTTGCACCCCTAGTCATGACGTGACAATATTATTCGTCAAAATAATTATATAGCAATGATTACTGGTTTTGTGCATTATATAGCGTCTGTCGTTGCAGCTTTGGTTTAGGCTGTAATGGTGTAATGGTGATGTTGTGTTAGGCATAACGTTAATGGTGTAATGATGACGTAAAACAAACCACACTAACTAGACCAAGAGGTGACGTAAAACAAACTATTGGGTTACTGAGAAAAATAATACACCCCCAGGATAATGCAGGATTACAACCACACTAATTAGTCCAAGACAGATTTAATTGATGCATCTAATGCACCTAGTATAGCATACTGACTTATAACAAGCATAATGATTCTGCATTTAGGACACCTTGCTTTGACGGCTTGGTAGCGCGGATCCACTTTGCATTGTTGCTTATAGTTTATTGTTGACTTGAATACAGGCAGTAAATTACCCCATGTGAAAGAGTAGATTCTACTTTCTGACGGTACAATCTAGTTTCAAACACTAGTAGATTCTATAGTTCCAGATGCTAGATTCTAGTTCCTGGTGCTAGATTCTAGTTCCTGGTGCTAAATTCTACTTTCTGCCACTGGATTCTAGTTTCAGACCCTAGATTCTACTATCTGATGCTACATTATAGTTTCAGATGCTAGATCCTAGTTTCTGGGACTAGATTCTCGTTTGTTATGCTAGATTCTAGTCTCTGACACTTGATTCTAGTTTTTCTGAAAAGAAATCTGCCCCTGTGTCAGTGATGCTCAACATATTTCATTATGCTCAACATACAGTATATTTTTATATTATTTCATGCCAGAGGATACCAATGTGAACCAAATGGACCCTAGCGGGTCCATTTGGTTCCATTCGTACCCTCTCAGGAAAAAGGGGTCTGAAAGAAAAATCATTAACATGGTGAAATACATCTTGATGATGTCATCAGATGTATTTCATAATGATTTTTTCAGACCTCCATTTTTAGGAAATACAGAATCCCTGGTTGGACGTAGCGCGTGGAAGGAGCACGTTATTTCAACCAGTTCCATCAGGCGCCCCAGCTGGCCAGGGGGAGGCAGTTTAGAGTCCAGGATTACAGCATGTTTTTGTGAGGATATCTGCCACTGGTCTAGGGGACACGGGGAGAACATGCAAACTCCACACAGAGAGGCCCTCTCACCAACCCCGCGTCAGGTATGGTCACTGATGACGCAGAGGACACGCCGCCAGCACCCACAGCAGCGCCTCTAGCAGGAATCGAACCCAGGACCTTCTAGCTGTGAGGCGACAGCACTAACCACTGTGCCACCGTGCCCCCCCGTATTTAAAATGTTGAAAATGGGTGGAGTTCCCCTTTCAGTTTCTCCATGGTCTTGTTCACCAGTGAGGGTTAGATAGATCAGTAGATCAGCCAGAGTGGCAGGGCTGGTAGTACTGTCTGTAGTCACTGTACCGATCTGTTGTGACGAAAAGTGAGTTGAGACAGAAAGGCAAAGCTCTCTGTCTACCGAACCATCTCTGTTCCTACCCTCACCTATCAGGGGCGGATCTAGGCATGGGCATGGGGGGGGGCAATGCCCCCCTAAATGCCCTGACTGCCCCCCAAACATGATGGCATGCAAAACAACCCAAGATATTTCGGTGCTTATATTTAAAAGTATTTGAAATACTACTACTGCTACTAACTAACTACAACAGCATTTCATCATTGAAAACAGAAAACTCTCTGAGTCAGACCTTTAGCTTTATGCATGCTGCGTGTCTGTTGCAACTTCAACAACATTATTGATGCTTTACTTGACTAATAAAAGTCCTGTAACTGAAAACGGTATGGGGACGCTTCGCGCCACGGGCGATGAAGCCGTCCCCCATACCATTTTCTTCTGCCCTCCCCCCAATTGGGAAATGTTACATCCGCCCCTGTCACCTATGGTCATGAAGTGTGTGGGATCATAAAGAGAATAAGGTCACTAATGTACGTGTTCAAAATGAGTTCTCTCTGACGGATGGCTGGGATTTCCCTTAGAGATAGGATGAGAAGGTGGGAGAGACTCAGAGTATAGATACAACTGCTTCTGTGCCTGGAAAGGAGCCAGCTTAGGTGGCTCGGGCATCTGGTTAGGATGCCTCTCGAGTGTCTCCCTAGGGAGGTCCTTGATGCACGTCCCACTGGGAGGAGCCCCCAGGGCAGACCAAGGACCAGATGGAGGGGATTACATTGACTCACTGACCGCCTCAGGATCAACCCAGAAGGAAGTCACTAATAGGCACTTTAAGCTCCTGCATTTTCAGAACGGCTCCCCTTACCGGAAGCAGGGCTGCTATGACGCAATCGCCGTAGCTGTCAAAATTGTTAAGCAAACAGCCATCCGCAACGGCGACAGGTTACCATGGTGACACATCTATGCAGCGTGTGTCAAACAGGTGTTGTGAACACTACGTTAAAGTAGGTTCTGCCGTAGTAGGAACTGCTGCTACGGCAAGCAGGTTTATCTGTCGAGCATGGATCGACTTCGGCTTAAAGTCTCTAATGTTGCTCTGGGGAGGGAAGTTTATGGCTCTCCGCCGTAGATGTTTGCCCCTGCGACCCGACTACGCTATACGCATAAGCAGTTGAAGAAGGAACGATGGATGGATGGATGGTTTAATATATAGTTTGTCTATGATCACCAAAATGAAAATGGTAAACCGGAATGTTAAACTCACATAATCAAATCATCAGATGCAAAACATTAAGTTCTGTTTATGCTCAGGTTGCCATGAATTTACCCACAATAGACAAATGACACAACCAGCTACCTATGCAGGGATACCCATGGATTAGGCTAACTAGGGGTGTAACGGTATAGTAACTGTATAGAAATATTGATTTTATGAAATGAAAAGAAATGGAAAAAAGCAAATATCAAATCATGTTGCATTCGTACCATATCGCCATAGAAATAGTTTTGAATCGTTTTGCAATGTAAATAATGTGTCCAAACCAAATACAATAAGTAAACACAGAGTCACTGTATTTACTTATTCATAATCTTTCCCTTAAAAAAACTGTTTCCACAAGTCTCACACATATTTAATGGAGTTGCTAAATAGTTACTGTATTGATTTCAAATCATTGAATCATATAGGATAGTGTCGCCAGAATTAACCAATACCGTCCATGTATCCACAGATATGAAATGAGAAACTGAAGATTGTAAAAATGTAGGCTATGTTCTAGTAAGCTTTGCTAAATTTAACTATAGGCTAGATGCACATAATCCATATAATTTGCCTATAATGGACACAAATCACAATAGGCTTATATCACAATAGATAAATGTTACCATACTTTTTTTTTGACTGATTGTGGAATCTACCAATTTGGTTGACACGTGTTGTCTTATTGTCACACATGTGGCTGCTAATGTTAGGAGAGAGTTGTTCAAGTGCATCAAATGTCTTACGAAAAAACAACCATGCAAAGTTTTTTTTTTTTTTTTTTTAATAATTAGCCTACATTTAAAATAAACAAGAATAAACGAGAAAATGCGCACTCTCGTGCATGGATGCGCTGAGCACATGACCTGAACATCAGTCGCTTGCAGTAGGCTATATGCTGATGGAAAAGTGGAATAATATGAAATAAAATGCTACTTAAATCACTGCTTTTGAAACAGAAGAAGAAAAGAAAAGTAATTTCGTCGTTTTTCAACAATGCATCGCTGGAAATTGCCTGTCACATACATAGCCTATCTGTCACGATCAACCCAG
>CM076983.1:17146935-17261935 GCA_039105355.1 Benthosema pterotum | reverse complement strand
GTGATATCTGACAAAAGTGAAATCACTTCCCCTACCTTTAACTAAAACTAACTAACTAATTTTAGTTAGCCCGAGCCCCAGAGCCCCTTATGTCTTAAATTCTCATGGGGGCTCAGGCCCGGAGCCCCCACAAAGATTCAGAGGGCCGCTCTGAGGGCCGCTCTGAGACAAAATTGCCCGGTACGTTTTGAGCTCCCAGTCCACCCCTGTAGCCTAGCCTACTCTAGTTAGATGTGTGCAGTCAGTGCTCATCGGATATAGAAATTATGGGCACCTGGGCCGCGACCAGCCAAAAGGGCGCTCCCCTAAACCCAAGCCCCCAGCCCCCATCACAACGCATTGTGTTTGCACATACACATACCAATTATGACATAGCCTATAGGCCTGGGATAGGCCTATTTTTAAAATAATTAACAGACAGAATAACTAAGCCAAATAAATGCAATCTGTTTAAACACAACGCAATATCATTATGGTTTAGGACATTTGGGGTTATTTCATTGACACAAAATGAATAAGGCCATTGTTAATAAGTAGGCCTACTGTGTGTGTGTGTGTGTGTGTGTGTGTGTGTGTGTGTGTGTGTGTGTGTGTGTGTGTGTGTGTGTGCTGTGCACCTCCACTGTTATTCACTGTTATTCACCCCACCTTTCTTTGGGGGGGGGGGGGCTGAGTCTCTTAGCGATCATGCAGACACTCAAGCCAGGCCCAGGGTTTCTCCAATCAGACAATGAAAAAGTGAGATTTTATCATGATTATTAATGAGGGCAGGGGGTCTGAGGACCTATTAAAGACAGGTTGAAAAGTTGTGGATGTGGAATGTACGGCTATAATAATTGCAGGCGTGTTAGGCTCAAACATAATTCTTAGATTAGATATTCAAACAGCATCCAGTAGTTGGCGGTAATGGAACATGCTTAATGTTATAACCAAAGCCATGTATTGCCATAGTTGTGACATTGAGGGGTCAGAAAATGGGCACTCAAGCGCTGTTCATACAGCCCTTTTTGCTTTTTTTGCCAGAAAAGTTACAGTGCAAGGCAAGTACAAGTACAACTATGTAGTAATAACGCTTATACAGTAACAATTAAGGTCTCTGTAAATGTTGTACTATTACGACAAAATGAGCTCAAATTAAGGGATTTAAGTAAGACCATTAAAGCTGGGCTGTGGTTGCCGGAGACCAATGCATTCCTGGACCTACTTCCAGTCCAGGACTTGTCCCTATTTTGTCTCCATTCCTAGTAGAAGTCAATGTAGAAGAGCCGCCATTGGACTGGCCCCTTGACGTGAACGGAGTTTGCGCACTCTCTATCTGTACTCCATGCCCCCTGGTTATAACCATATAACAGAAAGAGGAGAAGAAGTAAAGGCCGGGCAGGAAGAGAGCAGAGAGCCGTTGACGCAGTTTATATGATAGCCTATTTAACACATGAAATAACGGACTTTGGAAGGAAGCACGTCTCTCCCCACCAGGGCGCACGACGACGTCATTCGGGACGCATTTAAAAGCGCAGCGTCGCCAACAATCCTAACATATTGCAGGCGGTGTTGCCTGCACCGAAAACACTTTGATTGCATTTAGGCTGTACGTTTCTTTTTTTTTCGGGCGACAATGCGTTTTTGTAGAGCCGGCATACCACCAGTCCTACAATAATTATAAGTCACATATGCAGTTGTGTGTGTTCAGCTACAGGTAGGTATATCATCTCATCCCGGTGGAAATGGTCTCATTTCCCCCCTATTCTTATTGTTCTTGTTGCTGTAGGCCGATGTTTTAAGAGAGAAGTTCCTCTTGTGTTAGCCGGTGGTGAAGGGGGATCACACAGAATGGCAGCCGTGAAGAACGCGATAAAGACGTTGACGGGGCTGTGCAGCTACCTCCAGGACCCCCGTCACGTAGCGAGGTTCCAACAGCTCTGCGGCGTGAAAGGGACATTCCCCTCCAAAAAGGAGGACGGAGGAGAGACATTACTATCGGATAGCACTGCGAGTGGACAACAACAAGGAGAACATGATGTCCGGCAGAGAAGAGGACTGGGAATGGACAGTTCCTCCTCGGAGGCAGAGGCTGCTGCTGCTTCCACGGCGGCCACGGGGAACGGGACGGCGGTGTCTGCAGCAGCCGGGGAGCAGAGCTCCCAGGCGGCTTCATCTTCAGACGATGCCGGGTAAGGGTGGAAGTCGTGGAAACGATTGATTTGCCGCCCCATGCGATAATCGATTTGGCACGATTCGATTCGATACGTTTCGATGAATTAATTGATTTGGCACTTAAAGAGAAAATGCCACCAATTTTCAACAGGGTGTAGCCCTACACATGTGAACCATCTGTACACCCTCAGAAAAAGGTCCTAAAAGATCATTAGCATAGTGAAACACAACTTGATGTTATCAAGTTGTGCTTCTCCATGTTAATGATTTTTTTTCAGACCTCCATTTCTAAGAAACACAGAATGGTGCAACCTTTGTTTTTTAACATATCCTCACAACATATCTAATTAAGGTATTTTAATGACAGTATTGAAAATTGGTGGAATTTCCCTTTAAGGCATGCCTAGGGTGCCATATCGATTTATATTGTACTCTAATTATCAAGTTACATAGTTTTGCAATTCAATATTGTGATTTTCTCCCATGTTACTTTGATTATTATTACAGGCTACTTCAACATTTACTCGCAATTCTAAAAAATATGGGCCATGAAAAGTTCAATCATTATAGAACACTTTCAAGCAATTCTAAACAATATGGTGATTAGGTGAGTCAGTCTTTCTGACCTGAACAAATGAATAAATAAATAAATATCAAAATCTTGGCGGTTCGATATTGATGTTGTGGCATTAATACATCGCAATATATTGATATAATCCCCAATGCCAGGCGAGCAGCAAAAGCAAAACCCCTGAGGAGGAACTCGCTGACGGGCGACGTGGGCCAGGAGTTCATCATCCACAACAGATTCCTCTTCTACCTGTTCACCTTCGGGACAGAGCTGGGCAACGAGATGTTCTTCATCGTCTTCTTCCCCTTCCTCTTCTGGAACGTGGACGCTCTGGTCAGCCGCAGGCTGATCATCGTGTGGGCCTGGAACCTGTTCGTGGGACAGTCCACTAAGGACGTGGTGCGCTGGTCGCGGCCTGCCTCCCCTCCCGTGGTGAAGGTGGAGGTGTTCTACAACTCCGAGTACAGCATGCCGTCCACGCACGCCATGACCGGCACCGCCATACCCTTCTCCCTGTTCCTGCTGTCCTATGGACGGTGGGAGGTAAGCATGCCACCTAACGGGTCCATTATGGCTCCATTTGCACCAGTTACATACCCCTAAGAGTCAATTCCTAACTATCATTTAGCTGGGGACCCCGTGTAACTCCTTCAAGGAGCCCTAAGAGACGCTGGACCCCATTTTGGGAACCACTGGTTTAGCCCAGTGGTTCCCAAAATGGGGTCCAGCGTGGGGTCCAAACGTTTTTAGGTGAAGGACCCCTAAATTGAAACGAATTGACGCCAGAGACATGCCAAGGATCCCATAGTCTAATCTTTGGCTATGGGCACCCCCATGAAGAGGTTTGAAGGCCTAGAAGCTGTGATTCTCTTAACATTTTAATTTCAAGGACGCTGCAGTTTGACATGCATTACTAGTCTACACTACAGAACTGCCGGAACGACCCCCAGACCGCACTTTGGGAACCGCTGGTCTATAGCCTACAGGCCCCTTGAATTCCAATTGTTATCAGTCAAGTGTACAAAGACAGGATGCACATTCCATAAGGGGAGTTCACCCAGACTGGAAGAACAACAAGAAACTTTGAAAACAAGAAAAATGTGTTCAACATAGGACAAAGAAATGCATATTTGCAGAGAAGCTTATATCTGTATGTCTTTAATTGTTCTGATGAATTGAAGATGGAGAACCCACCTTGTGTAAACAAGTCCTGGGGCTTTTTCTGTTTTTACTTTTGTTGAGCTAGTCTGTACCCATTCTACAAATGGTTCAAATGATTGAAATACCATATCAATCAATCAATCTAAAGAACTTCTCCACCTCTCCACTTGCATGCAAGTAATTGACAATATACTGTATTGTCACTACTAGTCACAACTCCGACAAGGCAGTGTTTTCAAAGATATTTTTCATTTCCTGGAAAAAATGATCATGTTGTTGGGTAGTTTCTTCTCGACAGCAGAAAAAAGAAGAGGAAGAAAAAAAGCTACCCTGTTGAAAGTCAGCTGACTGCAGTGCAGACATACTCAAACATACTGTATGTGGCCCCCCTTTGGCTGCCTCCCAAGTAGGACATTCATGTACTGGCCTGCTGCTAATGTGCTAGAAGTATAGGTTGTCTGTTAAACTATGGTAGATGCTGGTGAATATGACATGAATCTCTTGAACATTTCAGTTTTATATATAAAATGCCAACAAGTATTAGTAATAATTCTATACATTTATGGTATATTCATGTGTTCTCTTCTAGTATCCCTTCCTGTTTGGTTTGTGCGTGGCTTGCTGCTGGAGCTTCCTGGTCTGTGTCAGCAGAGTCTACATGGGCATGCACTCAATTCTGGTAAGCATAAGAAGAGAGATGTATCCTCAGGGATCCTGCATGTACACTTGACCATATCATTAATTTCTAAGCATTATCAATGAATTGAGTCCATGATAATAATTACAACAAGCCTGGGAACAAGGTGCCTAGTTGTTCAGCCGGTTAGTGTACAGTGCCCCTTAGCAGGGCATGTCTACATGTACTGTATGTTGCCTCAGCTCTATGTTCCCTCAAGGTAACTTAGGGTTGGGTTTAGGCATAGTATTGCTGATGTTAAGGTGAGGGTTAGAGTTAGTTTTAGGCATAGGCTGTCAACATAATGCCCAATGAGGGTCAAATCTTGACCCTCATTGTGTCTCTCTTCTCTTGGGCTCCTGATTCTCCAAATGAAATGAATTCATACTGTATGTACCACAATAATAAGACAAATCATACGTCAATGTCTTGGACTGGAAACTGTCAGAACTTTGTCAGAACATTTCGACTTCGATTAGACTGATCAGATCACACTTTAACATAATGAACACAAAGTCTCTAGCATTGTGGCAGAATGTCATTTTGAAATAAATGTTGACTGTAAATTCGACCTTTAAAGGGTGTAGAAGGAGGAATGCTGTGTGTGCAATGCATGCCAATGCCATGCATGATTCATATCTTTGTTACAGTACCATTTACACTGTTTTGAATTACATACATACTTGAGATGAACAAGGAAAATATTATCCAACCCTGTTATTCCAAGTATGGATTTTTTTTTTATTTTTTTTTTTTTTTTTTTTTACTGAATTTCAGGTTGATAATCTAGTCATAACACAGGCTTCAGTATTGACATAATAGTTATTGTTAAAGTCATTGTAGTGCTCCTGTCTGGTTAACCAAAAATATTATTTATCTTCCCATGCAGACTTGTTTAGAAACTATACCTAAATCGTTTCATTGGAGTGTGAATGGCATCCACAATGTAACATGCTTTGCATAAAGGCGCTATATAAATACACCATTTATAACAATTAAGAGACATTTATTGTTTTTTAAAATCAATCCACACCATAGTCCACACCATGTAGTGATGAAAGATATAGATAGATATAGTGCTTGGTGTCCTGTGAATGGCCTTTAAAGTATTATTGAATGGGATAATATTGGCTACAAAACAAGGGTGGGAATCACCCAGGGTTGTTTAATTTTGTTGAAATATAATCCTCAACAGGGAAAATGCACACCTACTGTGGCACGTGCTTAGGAGAGAGCAAATTATTGTTCCAAATTAATAGAATGATGCAAATGTGCACCATCAGAACAAAATCGAAACTGGAATGCTATAAATTTAAAGCTGATACATGAGTACTTTCTGCTGATTGGCTAAATTTGGGAAACCACCTGGAAAGGTTTCGGTTTATTAAAGAGCTGGTGAATCCTGTTACACAGCAATTTCTCTATAGACATGTTTACTATCAGTAAACATTGCAGCATCAGGCTCTAACTGCTTCTGGCCGTATGCTCACAGTGTGGTCTTGATTTTAATCTAAAATACAATAGTAAGTAAAGTAAACAAGATGATTTTCGTAGTAGGGAGGACAGATGTTCAGTTTTTCCTGGCTTCCATCTGGCTGTCACACTGCTCTTTATGTGTAGAGCAGTTAGATCACTTATTTGGGCCACATCTTCTCTGATGATACATACCGGTATGTATTCAGCGGCAGAGGCTGTACAACCAAGTAAACATGCTGTGCCGAAATTTGCTCATTACCAGTGTAGATATCACTCCTTCTGTACATCGCTGCATATTGTACACCTTTGGTGTTGCTATAGACAAAGCAGCATAAGGTGAATCACAGTGGCCTATATAATAGGGACTTTAAAGGCATAGTTCAGTTAAGCTATATGAAATACGATTACCATTAATATTGTGGCGTCAACTGTATTAATTGCCAGAGTCCTGTGGTTCATGTTCGTAATCCAAAAAACAAACATTTGTATTGTGGAACCCATTTCTAAAATATTCTTTCCTTCATTCATTTTTGACCCCTCCATCACAGGGAACTATGTTTTTGTGTCCATATCACTACGCTCAAAAAGTAGTTCCAAAATGGCCACCACAATTGACAGCAATTCAGCATAGTCCATATCTTTGCTACTGTTGAAGCTATAATAATAAAATCGATGTCAACGTACAATTCCGGGATCAAGGAATCCAATTCAGTCATGTTCAAGACCCAGTCATTTTCTCGCTAAGTCCCTGAAGTCGGAAAGTTAGCCTACACAGGACATTGCATCGTTGCCAGAAGAAGGATCCAGACCAGCCTCGTTGATCAATAATATAAACCCTCTTGACCCTTACTGCAGTGTTGCCAACTTGGCGCATTTGTCACTATATTTAGCTCTTTTCCAGACCCCCCTAGTGCCAAAATTAGTGAAAAACTCCTGGCGGAAAATCTAGTGCATTTTTGCTGGTGAGTTGGGGCGAAATTTGTTGACAGGCGCCAGAGATAAAACCCTCATTTTCACCATTTTTCCTCCGATAATGGAGTCCTCCTTCCTTCCTAGAAAGGACCACTGGTAACCAAATGGACACTTATAGATCTGTAACTCTTGAGAATGGACCCTTACGGGTCCATTGGGTTTCATTTTTACACTCTCAAGAGTTAAATTATATTTAAACATCTGAATGACTTAATTTTCAAGAATCTACACATTTAGAGAATTGCCCAGGGCTTGCTAATTTGACCAACATTTTGCCAGTTAGTTGGTGGTCCGTGGCTAAAATACAGAATAACGTAGTGGGCCCTGGTGTGAAAGCGGTTGAAAAACCACTGCTCTAGTGCATTCTAGTGCATTTTGGAAGTGTCACTAGTGCATTTTGGAATTTGTCAGTTGGCAAAACCGCCTTACTGTTACTACTGTACTTCATGCATACATGACCTGAGCCTGTTGTGGGTCTGCCTGTTGTGGGTCTGTTGTCCTGCACCCCAGCGGCTGAGCGGACTTGCTCTCTCCACTACGACTCCTTCACTGGCTCTTGACCTCCGAAACACTCCATATACTTACTCACAGTTGCTTTCCTCCACCAGTCTTATTCACAGTTGCTTTTTGCCACTTTTCTGCTCACTTCCACTTGTGTGAATGTATCATCAAACATTATCAGCCAGCTGAGCACATTCCCTGCTCATACAAACACACTTAGCAGTGCATAGGAGCACCACTCAATGGAGCCCTAAGTGTCAACAGGTTGACATTAAATTTCCCCTAGTGTCAAACAATACAATACAGGGGTTTCATGTAGCCAAATCTGAGTACCATTGCCTCAGATATGGAGATGCTGAGCCTCAGCCTATAGCCACCCCATACCAACTCATGGTCCCATCAGGACCACACATGGTAGAGGACCTAGCTAAGATGACACATTCAAAGTTAAAGAAGAGAAACGTGGAAACACAACTATGCCATTTCTCAACCGTTTCGGACGTGATGCGGCTCGCTGGAACCGGCATACAAGTTGCGTGCAAAAACGTTAAATGAGAGAATGGCAACACTCACAGAACTATCCTTGTATTGTTTCATCAGATTTCATAAGGTATAATGATACGCAGACCGCACGGCAGTCTACACGTCTCAGTTTACAGACTTTGTCAACATTGTACACAACACCTCTATTGTTTTAAGAACCCAACAGAACGAGGGTATTAATTCCCAGAATATACATGTCAGTGTTCCTTGTTCCTTGTATTTGTTTCTTACATTTTGTAAAAAAAGGCTGACTCACACTTGCTGTCCACAAAACAAACCTGACAAATGACCACTGCTATTCAATTGCTACTAACCCTAACCCCTACTGAGGTTAGGGTTAGGTGACCTACGACCTACATGGCTGGTAAAAACTGAGGATAGATTTATTGACCTACGACCGGCGTGGTCGTTTAAAACTGAGGTTAGGGTTAGTGGCTTACAACAAACTTAGGTTAGGGTTAAAAAACTACATGGCAGGTTAAAACATGTTTTCAATGTGGTCCTTTGCATGGATGGATGGATGGTCCCTCACGTGGATGGATGGATACATCCTTGAACCCATGTCAGTTCAAAAATACAAAGTGCATGATTTTGCCTTTGACATATCCACGGTATCTGCTCACACCATATATATACTGTATATACACCATATACCAACACATACTGGTGATTGGTGCTCTGTTTAGATTAGATTAGATTAGAACAATATCGGCACACAACCAACCAACTGCAGGTTCCCATTGTCTATCAGCAACCTTGACCTGTGGTGTCACACAGCATCATGTATGTCATCTGAGCAAAGTGTGTCAATGCGACATGAAAGGAGGTTTTATTTTATTGCGTTGAGAAAACCTGTTCCATACAATTGATGACATGTAACATGTGTCTTTCATGGGGCAACTAGTGGTTAGAAGTTACTTTTTAAGTCAATTTGATTCCAAACTAAACACATCCAAATGATAGGAGAGGTGCTTGAGCTCTTGCCTTCATTTTCCAAAGGTTTAATTACATCAGGCTTGTTAGAAGTAGGGATGTCCACAAACCATTTTGGCCAAATACCAAGTACTTAATTTTCTCCCCATTTTTTCCCCTAATTATATTCATTGTCATCCCTTGCACTTTCAATTACCACAATAATAATATCATCTGAGTACCCAATACCAGTATCGGTATCGGGGCATCTCTAGTTAGAAGATTCAAAGAAGTTTTGCTTTCACAAAATTATTCATGTATATAAGATAGACACTTTTACATGCTTCAAATTACTACTCTTACAAAATGTTTTGTTATTTAAAGGTAAGTAGGTAACAGACAACTTTTTAGACAAAAATCAAAATAGGTATTTTTTTTTCCTTTTTCCCCTCTACATTGCTTCTACTTTGATGCTGCAGCTGTTTCTCTGCAGACAGACACTTGCTTCGTCCTACAGGCGGTCCAGAAATTTGTTGTTGATGAAAACAAAACATTCGTCTTCTCAGGAAAGGTGGTGCTAATTTGTGAGGAGGAGGGGGGTTGTGTGGGGTGAGGCAGAGTTTTAGTACACACTAAAGTTGCCTCTATAGAGATGCGCAGTGACGTCACCGCCCCTGTTCCACTAGTGGATTCCTCATTCATTTTCCTCATAGACTTTTCGAAAATGGTTAATAAAAACATGATTGCGCCGCGGCCAAAGCCAACTCGGGCCGTGACAAATCATGACAACAAACACAATATCGTCCTATAATATATAATTAGGAAGAAGTAGAAAACGGCATGATACAAGACTTTTTGTTTTGTTTTTCATCGTAGAAATTATTTTATTGTCCCAAAGGTTTGTGTGTGTCATCATGATTCATCACGACTCGAGTTGGCTTTGTCCGCGGCGTAATCGTCTTGATATAAATTATTTTCGAAAAGTCTATGAGAAAAATGAATGGGGAATCCACTAGTGGAACAGGGGCGGTGGCGTCACTGCGCATCTCTATTACCTTTAATGATTCCACCCATTATCTTGAGCGTGCGTTTCATACACTTTGTGTTTTCTCTGTCTTGCAGGAGGTAATCACTGGCTTCCTCTACACCCTCCTCATCCTAGCCTTCTTCCAGCCCATTCTGGAGCAGATAGACACCTTCTACATGACCAGCCACTACGCGCCACTCGTCATTGTGGTCATACATGTGAGCTTCGGTCTTGTGGCCTTCTCTCTCGACTCGTGGAGCACCTCGCGGGGCGACACCGCCCAAGCCCTGGGCACCGGCGTGGGCGTCGCCGTAGCCACTTACGTAAACTATCAGCTGGGAGTGCTGGTGGATCCTCCGCTCTCGGCATTACCTCTAACCTTTCCCGCCATAACCACTAGCTTGGTGATGCGCTCCGTGCTGCGCTTCCTGATCGGAGTGGCTGTTCTGCTGGTCACCAGGATGGTCATGAAAGCACTGACTATTCCGTTTTTATGCAGCGTGTGTGGGCTGCCGTCTGGCGACGTGAGACAGGCGCGGCAGCACATGAAAGTGGAACTGCCGTACCGTTACATTGTGTACAGTGTTGTGGGTTTTAACTGTGTCTGTCTGGGGCCTGCCCTCTTCAGCGTTCTAAACCTCTCCTGAGTGTTCTTGTTTTGTTAAAAGGATCCCTGGCTAATTCGTCAAATACGCCTTGAACCAAAGTACATGCCCCCTCTAGCTGAAACCTAAAAATAAATCCACCTTAAATGTTTGACAGATTGACAGTAGGCTGAGTAGGTTGGTAGGCTGACAGATTGACAATAGGCTGAGTAGGTTGGTAGGCTTGTTCCCATTAGACACAATACTAATAAAATCATTTATAGATAATGTTAAATAATATTATAGATAATGTTGAGAATTCTGTCAAGGAGTTACAGTACGTTTTACAGGAAGCGACGATGGATGTTTTCTGAACTCCATTATTTGTCTATGAGAGCCACCGATCCTAGCGATAGCAGGCGAACAGCAATGGTCGAAAAGTGGGCGGGGCAATGTTGGCCAAAAATATAAATATAGTTAAGGTTCTTGGTCGATACTTGGGCGATTTAGGCTACAGCCAATGAAATTAAGCGTCGCCTGCATCGCCCGGTTTTCGTCGCCGGCTGTTAAACGTAATGTTACCAGTAAATATTTCATTTCTTCCATAAGGATAATTTTTCACTCAATAGGGACTGCTACCGCCACAAGCTGAAGTGTAGGATTTGCTATTTTTGAAAGAAATTTAAAAAATATTGTATATTGAAGGTGTTTTTATTTTGTAACTTTACTTACAGACGGCAAGTATAATGTTTTAAGGCATATTTTTCTTATTAGCCATGGATCCTTTTAAATACTAGTGAATTGTCCTCATTCCACAACAAAGACAACCATTAATAGTATAAACACTGCGTGAAATGGGCAGTTTCTCCATTAAAATGGCACCTTATCCATAAAGATGTTTTTTTTTTTCTACCAGGTGAGCCACCCTAAGGAGTATTTTTATATAAACCCAACATTTAATTGAGTGGAATTGTACTGAATCAGCCCTTGCATTTAATAATAATAAATAACATAGAACGTACTGTATCTACAGTAGATCAATCGGTGAACAACATATATTCAGCAAATGTTTCATCTGAAAATTCCACGATGATTTAAATGAATGAAAAGCAGTTTAATAAAAATGTTAAAACTGTGAAACTCACTTGTTGCCATAGAAGATCTTTTAGCATCACAACAGGATCAACAACCACAATACATTGTTTCTACACATTCCTGTGTTCAAATTGTTGCTTATCTTTATGTTTTGACCTTTGACAGTGAATCAATTTAAATCAGGGGTTTTCAACCACTGGTCCGGGGACCATCAGTGGTCCTTGAGAGGGTTCCAGGTAGACCCCAGGCTAAATAATGGACAGTTGGATAACTAGATGTAACTCATTGAGTTAAAATATTCATCATCTGAATTAGCCCAAGTCTACACAACTAGAGAATGTAGATGAAATGGACATTTTTGTCTGTATGTTTGGCTGCTTTGTTTCCAAAAATTGTGGACAAAAGAAATCTTTAGTTTTGGGGGTCCACGGCTCAAATTCTGAATAAATAGTGGGCCCTGGTATCAAAAAGGTTGAAAACCACTGTTTTAAATAATCGAGTTGTTTAATTTATACTGTTAGCCAGGATAACCTACCTCACTTGAAAATGTCCATGTTTGCTCAAGCATTGATATCTTGCCCACACTTTTATGTCTGACAAGATAACGGTGTAAAATGGACATACTGGAGTAAATAGTATAGAGACAGAAGAGGGGAGAGCATTGCAGCCCAGATAGGAATGTGAAACCTTATCTGTATAGCTCAAAGGTTACTGGCCCTACGTTCCAGGGTGGATGTAACGTCCTATTTGGGAGGGAAAGAGAACATTTTGGAGGGGCAAGGAAAATGGTATGGGTGCGGCTTCATCGCCCGTGTCGCTTCGAGGTCGCACCCATACCATTTTCAGTTACATGACTTATATTAGGCAATTAAGCATCAATAAAACATCAGTTGTTGTTGAAGTTGCAACAGACACGCAGCATGCATAAAGCTAAAGGTCTGACTCAGATAGTTTTCTGTTTTCAATGATGAAATGCTGTTGGTTTAGTGGTGCCACAACTGTAGTTAGTTAATAGCAGTAGTAGTGTTTCATCATTTTAAATATAAGCACTTTAATTTCTTGGGTAGCCGATCTTGAGTTGTTTTGCATGCCATCATGCCCCTGCGGCTATGTTGCCAGATTGCAATGAGTACATTCAGCGGTTATATGCATCGCTTATACGCCATGTGGTCACGTTCGGTTTCGTTCCACAACACGTATTCAGAATCATTTGTGATTATTATTTGTTTTTGCTTCATCTAGGTTGAATTTGTACTGGAGCCAAGGTCCTCAATTGATTAAGAATATCTTGCCCAATATATAGGTATGACAAGATGAATGTGGTAATTAACCTGCTATTAATGATTGGTCAATCTGTTTTTGGGGCCGGCCTGTACAAAACACTAGTGGTGGACCGTGGATATCGCTTGCACTCTCACAATATCAAAATACAGAGACCACGATACCATATATATCGCTATACATGTTGCACAAATACAATAAAGTCAGTCAGACTCACAGAGATCTATAAAATAAAACGTCTAAACATCCTTACAAGGGGCCAGGGGAAGGAGTGTATTGCAATTTACGAGGGGGGGATTTGATAATGTTAAACAAGAGGTTTGTTTGTCAACATGTACGCTATAATAAACTGGAGCCTCTCGATCAATACACCTATCATCTGGGTGTTCGACGATCGATATATTGGGATTATCTATCGATTGATTGTATGCAGAGCTACAAAACACACTTGGTGACCGGAGTCATTCTGGTGTAGGTAAGACAGGGTTACGATAGGACAGATGATGAAATCAGATTGGTACAAACTGCATATAGCCTACGTGTACATATATAGATCAAGTTCTCTGATAAGAAGCAAGGACACAAGCACTCTGGCTACATGAGGGTAAGCAGGGTCGGATTGACCATTGGGTGTACAGGGAGGTCTCCCGGTGGGCCACGACCCGAAGGGGGCCGGTGGTATCACGGTATGATTAAAAGCACTAGTTTTCAACCTTTTTTGATCCCAGGGCCCAATATTTATTCAGAATTTTGAGCCACGGAGGACCACCATTTGGTGACATTTTAGCCCCAACAGACCCCAAAATAAAGATTTATTTTGCTTTTTGGTCCACAATTCCAGGCTGGATTTGGGAAACAAAACAGTCAAACATACAGATCAAAATGACCATTAAAACAGACATTTTCTAACTAGACTTGGGCCAATTTAGATGGATATTTTAACTCTTGAGAGTGTTAACATGAAACCAAATGGACCTGCAAGGGTCCATTTGGCTTCATGCTTACGCTCTCCAAGAGTTACATCTTTGTTAACCAACTATACCAGGTACAATAGGTCCATCACGCACTGGTTGTGGTGGTGGGCCGGTCTAGGCCAAATAAAAATGTCCGGGCCGTTTTTTTTTTTTGCCCAGTCCACCACTGAGGGTAAGTACCATGGATGTACAGCCAGTACTTGTTTGCAAAGTGGGGTTTGGGTGTGGGGAGTCCAGGGGCCAGGGTGGGTCCTTATGAAGGGGTTCCAGCCTCCAGATCTTTGAGGAGTGGAAAGACGTAAGGTGTGATGTGAGCAATTTATCATTGAGAAATTTTAAAACATGTCCAGCCCTTGAAGAGAAGTGTATATTGATTTTGGGGACTTGACATGAAAATGTTTTAGGCCTACAATATACTGTGTATATATAAATCAGAGTAAAGATTAAAGATAACAGTAAATTAAAAACATCTCAAACATTTCTTATTTTATTTAAAAAGGAAAACTAGAATAATGGGCTTAGGCTTCTCTTACTGTCATTATTAGAAGGAGATGTACTTCACTTTTATACCCCCAGTTCTAGGAAACACAGAACGGGGGAACAAAAAAAAAATCCACACAACTATTACATGTACAAGGTATAGGCTATTAATATTGACATGAACATGGGTGGAATTAGAGTACTGGAAGCATGCTTCCAGTACTCTAGGTGGAATACCCCTTTAAGTTATGGGCATTTTATTTTGAAAAGAAGGCGGAAAAAATGCGGAAGTCCGGTTTAAAACGCGTGAGCGTTTGTTTTGCTTTCAGAGGGAGTTCACAGATGAACTATAGAGTTCACTCAGTATTCACTATGGAGTGAAGCGAAGTGTCCTCATAGAACATGAAAAACAACTAGGCTAGTAGGCTATAGTTCGCGACCTTACTCTGTACTTCATCAATGAACTCTACTGTAGTTTAGTGAATAAATAGTGACGTTATTGTCACCCAGTAACTCTCTGTACAGATGCTGCCTCCTGTGGGAACTAGAAATGTGAAGGAAAAGAAGAGGTAAGTAAGAACAACTTTGATCTTTGTATCATAAAGAAGTTGTATATTGGAATTCAATGGACTGAATGGTCATTTTGAACCCTGGCTGTGTCTGATCAGTCTGACTGTCATCTTGCCGAGCAGTAATTTGCAACACTATACTTTCAATACGTTGAACCACAGCCATGGTTCACACGATGATTGTGACAGCAGTGTTGTTTTCGTCACATGTGACGACAACGAAAATGACGTCGTCACACCCCTTTTTGAGAGGTACGGGCGATGACGATGACGAACGAAGTAAAAGTAATGCAGGACAAGACTGACTGTGACGAGATAAAATGGCTATCTATGATGACTAAAATGCGACGACACGTGTGTGAGTTATGGCTGACGTGACGTGACGAGACGACAAAGTAGTGGATTGACGAAAAAGTTTCAAAACACACTACGCACGCCGCCGCCGCCGCTTGTGCAAGTGCGACTGAATCAAGCTGAAGCAATGAATGCACTGCAGGCTGTCTTCCCGTCTGCCTTCTATCAGAGCCATCTAATAGAACAGTTGCGACATTGAGGGGGCAGAAACTGAGCGCTCGAGCGCTGTTCATGCAGCCTGAATAGAGCGCTGTTCATGCAGCCAGAATAGGGACAGACTGGAGTTAGAAAAGCATTGTGTTCAACATTTGTGCATGTGTTCAACATGTAAACGGTATTGTTCAGTAACAATGTTACTGTACAATAATGTTTATGTTGCACTATTACTAAAACACGATCTAAAGTAAAGCGATCATTAACGCTAGGCTCTTGCCTGAGTCCGATGCATTTCTGCCTACTTCAGGTCCAGGACTTGTCCCCATTCTCTATTGAAGTCTAAGTAGAAGAGACGCCATTGAACTGGCCCCATGAAGTGGACACAGTTGTCGTAACTCTGTCTATACTCTATGGCTCTGCCCAAACTCCTGTGAACCAACACACACCCACACGCAGAGAGCGAAGGGGGACACTGCACTGTTACTTCAAGGAGAGATAGCTCACCATAAACTGAAGAAACAGAACGGAGGATTTATTTGGAATTAGCCTAGAGTAGGAACTGTCTGTGTGTATGGAGCACTTGTCTCCTCGATGCTAGCCATTAGCGATTAGCTCTAGCATCTCGGCAACGGGACAAGACCAGGGTTTTCTTTTTAACCATTGGTCCGGGGACCACCCGTGGTCAATGAGAGGATTCCAGGTGGTCCCCAGCTAAATGGAAAGTTGGTTAACCAGATGTAACTCTTTGAGAGCTTAAATATGAAACCAAATGGACCCGCAAGGGTCCACTTGGTTTCATATTTATGAAACCAAATGGAGTTTTTCTGTTGTTGTGCTCTCAAGAGTTAAAATATTCATCACCTGAAGTGAAGTCTACACAACTAGAGAATGTAGAAGATTAATGGTCATTTTGATCTGTATGTTGGACTGTTTTGCTTCCCAAATCCAGCCTGGAATTGTGGGCAAAATAAATCTTTAGTTTTTTGGGTCTGTGGAATGAAAATATCAAATGGTGGTCCGAGGCTCAAATGATGAATAAATAGTGGGCCCTGGTATCAAAAGGTTGAAAACCACTGTTATAGACTAATGCAGTTGTTTCCAAGCTTTCATATCAAGTTGCCAATCCCCATTTGAAAAGATATTGCAGAGGAGATTTTTACAAGTCTAGTGATTTCAAGGCAAGGACCCCCACTTGCATGCACATTAGTCTGCATAATCTGTACACTAATGTACAGTAGACAACATTAGTCTACAGATTCCTTAATTTATAGTGTAACTGAAGGTTAGACCCAGTTGACTCCCTGGGGGGGTCAACTATATATATATATTAAGGCTGTTGAAAATAGTTAATTAATGGGATTAAATTAATTTAGTTGATTAATCTGATTAAAAATGTTAACTCAATTAACTCATGTGCACACTCACTCAACCCACTGAGCATTTTCTCATTGAAAGAAATGGGTAGAGCAGGGTTTTACGGAGACTTATAGCTGTGTCTCCCTGTAACCAGAGCCATAGAGTATAGCTGGAGGATCTACAAGCATTGAGGGCTTGTAGATCGCCTATTTTGATAAATATTTTAAAGATATATGGTTATTTTTTTCACAGATTCTGTTGTTGTTTTTTCGGAAAACATGCATATTTTGGACATAGTTCCAGCAGACATGTTTAGGACCTCACAGGTGATTCAATGTCTGATTAGGCCTTCAAATGGTCTGGTTAGCCTAATCAGACATGATTGAATCACCTGTGAGGTCCTAAACATGGCTGGTGGAGGACTACAGATGAGACATGCTAGATGCTATGTGATGTCTACTTTCTTTCTGTCAGTACATTAAATTTTACTATGCGGCTTATCATCTGCCATCAGACCAAAGCTAGACTGGAGGTTTGTGCAGAGGTTCTGCAGTATCCAGAAGGTGCTGTTTCCATCATGGACCAGTCAGAGTGTGCTGATGTTTGGAACACTTCTTGGAGTTACTTTGACAGGTACAGTAGCCTAAAAGCCTCCCATTTGGAAAAGTGTAATACATGTTGTTCATTAGCATACAAAACAGTCATTTACAACAGTGGTTTTCAAACAGTGGTCCAGGGACCACGGTTGGTCCTTGAGGGAGTCCAGGTGGTCCTCAGACTAAATGATGGAAAGTTGGCTAACCAGTTAACTCTTTGAGAGCGAGAGAATATTTTAACTCAAGAGTTAAAATATTCATCATGTGAATTAGCCCAAGTTGACACAACTAGAGAATGTAGAAGATTAATGGTCATTTTGATCTGTATGTTTGTCTGTTTTGTTTCCCAAATCCAAAAGCAAAATAAATCTTTAGGTTTAAAATGTCACCAAATGTCGGTCCATGGCTCAAATTCTGAATAAATAGTGGGTCCTGGTGTCAACAAGGTTGAAAAACACTGATTTACAACTTCTGATTCTGTCCGCATCAAGTGGCACAAGCCACTTGATACATGCACCCAGGCATAGCAAATAAGACTATCCATTTTAGTGTCTTTCTGTCAGCTGTCTGTTAACTAATATCTGGCTGGGGAAAATTGTGTTTGTTTACTTGACTACTTTGTGACAATTAAGTTAACTCATCTTTTGTTTTTTCCCTCCCATGATTAGAGCAACTGATCATTTACCAAGTGGGTGTTCTTCCAAGCCAATTCTACAAAGTGCTGGCTGACAAGGATTACGCAGCATTCACCACTCTTCTGTCCCTGTCTGTTGGACTCATATTGCTCAATTCCACAGTAAGTGTAAAGGGGCTTCCAGACGGCAACGATAAACGCCGGCGTTATCGACGGGCGAGTTTTTTTATGCCGGCAGTGCCGAAATAAGAAAATCGCCCGCCGATAAACGCCACGCGTTTTATGCCGGGAGGGGAGGGGGGCGGACGAAATGCGTGGCTCAGAAGCCAACCAAGCCAACAGACTACCAACTTCCCAGACAACTTCCAGTCAAGCGCTACCTAATCATGATCACGCTGAATTTACAATTCATTTAAAATGAATTAATGACTCACCTATAATGATGGCTAGAGGTTGATATTTGAACGTAAACTATAATTATTCCAACGTGTGTAGGCTAAAATAAGATGGGCAGCATCCAGCACGGTTTAAATATGTTGTATAATAAACTCTGCAGGCTAAAAGCATGTAACCAACATCAACATGCTTCACTTTGTCATATAGCGTGGCCGTGACAAACTCACAACACGTCGGGCAAAAATGCGTTGTAAACATTAGAACGTTAGAGCAGAATTGCCACAACTCACGTCATGGCTCGGCACAGGGCCGGATCTAGAGGTGGCATGGGTGGGCAGGGGTTTAGCTTTGGGGTCTGTGGGGCTAAAATATCCTCAAATGGTGTTCCGTGACTCAAAGGCCGAATAAATAGTGGGCCCTGGTATCAAAAATGTTCAAAAGCACTGCTCCTTATGAAAAACTTTAGAGTTGCCCACCCTGCCATTCTTCCAGCCCACCCTAGTAGGGCTGGCTATATCCGGCCCTGGCTCGGCTCATAGGCTCGGCTGCGCCAAATGATTAGGGAATCCACTCCTTCCTGGAACAGAAACGGCACTGTGCAGGTCTACTGGTAGAGGGTCCTCACTCCTCAATGTTTGTTTGCTATAAATCGCCAAGCGTTTTACAAAAAGTTCACTGGAATTGAACTTGAATTGAACTCACGCGCGCGTGCTCGTTTCGTGCACGCGCGCGCGGCAAAAATCAGTGACGCCGGGCGGAAAACGAACAGCGATAAACGCTCTCTTGAACGCGGGTCGATTTTTGAACTTTTGTGCTAAAAAAACGCCGGCCCCATTGAGAATGAATTAGAGTGGGCGATTTATTCCTTGCCGTCTGTAAGCCCCTTTAGACGTCTTAGCGTAATGCATCAAAGCAAAAACAAACAAAAAAAGGTAAAAGCAAAATGTATTGGCAAACCTTTCTAGGAGCTTTACACATCCTGCTCACATCCTGACACTGAACAACATGTCACAGTCTTACTTGGTAGGGTAAATGTACCCAGTTACCATTTAGAATTATTACTATGTGATCAAACCGGTGACTACCGGATCCCAGCAGCCCTCGATAAAGTCTTTTAGCAGGCAGGTATTAAGAAAAAGTATTCCTTCCAGTGAAGACTCCCAAGAGAAGTTGCTGGTTTATGTTCCTTCTGGTTTAGAACAGTTTGTTATAGTTTAGTTCCAAGGTTGTTTAGAGTAATATTAGAGTAACAGTAAAACATCCCGTAGGCATACAGCACAGAGACATTTTCTCACATTTAGATTAGCTGAAAGCCTTTGAACACAGACAGGAAATAGGGGAGGGAGACGAGAGTAATGTCGCAAATGATGTCATGAACATGGGAGCATCAAGCCTTCACCTCTTGTCAAAAAATCTTCTTAGGTCGTATCCCTTTCTCAGCCTGTGCCAGCTAACGTATCTTTACATATTGATCTTTAAATTTGTTATCAAACAAATAATCAATTAATTGTATACATTAAAACTGCACTGATGTTATGCCATGATGATCCTGTCCAGGTATTTAAAGTGCATGCACCAGCTGAGAGGATTGGGTCACACAAAACAGGATGGACGCCTTCTTGATACTGCAAATGCTTTGCTAAAGAACGTGGAAAGTTGGAAACTACCATAAATAATTGTGCTAGCCAATAGAGGTGATGGTTCTGTAAATGGTTTTGGGAATTATCATTTGTGATTCAGATTTTACAATTGTCGAATGCTGAAACTTCAAACTTGGCTTATTTGGTCATTACCATTTGACTTAAGGTATTGTGGAGTGCTTGCTATGGTTGACAAATAAAAACCACAATGGTTTATTTTACGATGTCTTACTTTACGAGGTCAGTGCAACCTTATTGAACTGAATGACTTACAAGAACTCTGAATGACCCTCCATGAGCGCTGAATGACCTGTCAGAGGGAATGTCAACACTCCATTTTGATATCTCTAGGTATAGTTGATAAAAACGATGATGGTTTATTTTACAATGTTTTAATTTATGAGGTCAGTGAACTTTAATGAACTCTGAATGAAATACAAGAACTCTGAATGACCCTCAATGAGCTCTGAAAGACGTGCCAGAGGAAATGTCAACACTCTTTTGATATCTCTAGGTAAAATAAAGCCAATATAAATCTTTATCTCAGTCGACTCCATAGAATCTTGGGTGGAATGATCTCTGCACATCTACCACGGTGGCCTCTCCCAAGTTTCACATTCTTCTGCTGATTGGAAGGGCAGATAAAACCGAGATTCAGAGTGCAAACACAAAAAAAACACATACGGTTTTGTTAACAATTTTACAGAGTAATTTTATCCAAAAGTATTTAGGAAATTGTGTCAACATTGGAGATTTTCGATGAATGTAGAGCATTGTAGTAACAATCACAGAAATAAAAAATAATTGTGCAAGGTATAGATATAGCTATGTAGAGTTGTAGACATCATAAATGGCACACATGAGGTGCTTAGGACATGCTGTGTGTGCAATGCGTGGGTCCTAATTGTAAATATAATGACTGATGTTTCCAATCACCAATTAGTGGGAAATTCAAGCCAATACGATTGTTATTATTTTATCTTTACTCTATTTATTTGTTTATTTGTTTGTTAATTAGACAGTAACATACTGTACATTTCAACAAGTCTGTCTGTAAATCTATAAATGCATGAGGAGAGGGAGTCAATGGTCAGAGACACAGCTATACATCTCCTTATGACCATTAACTACCAGACTTTCATTGAAAGTGGGGTACAATATAAATAATTGGTTGCTCCTTTTTTCTAGTATTTATTTTTTGCACTGATACCAATAAAAATGACGCATATTGACGGCCGTTGCTGATAATCAGTCTATCACTGATACATACTATATGTAGGTAGTCTTGGGCAATATACCGGTATTACCGTTTATCGACGTATTGGAAATCAATACCGAGTAATATCGTTGGGTCTATGAAGAATATTGAATACCGAATATCATCAAATACCGACATTATACTGTATTGATGTGTATTCTATCAAAATCTGAGCAATGAGACTTTTAATTGTAGCTATACAAACAATTTTCATGTTACACACATGCCTAAAATAGCCCTTATTTGGGCTAGACCTTTTGGAAACTGTTTCCAACTCTAGTTTATCCCTATTCCCTATTTAGGCTGCTTGACAAGCAGAGCGCTCAGTTTCTGACGCCTCAATGTCAATTCTGAGAAGTAGGAGACTGGTGGAACGTGTCCAACTCTGATTGCACTCCATTGCCATCTAGTGGGCAATACCGGTAATATCGAATATCGAGCTAATTAACATGTTATCAATACCGATATTAAAAAATCAATACCGCCCAAGACTATATGTAGGCAACATGCAGTATATTGTGCGTAAGCAAGAATGCATCATATGGATATGCACATGCTAGTGGCTGTGAAACAGTCTGTAGCGATGATCTTTCATAAGCCTACAGGCATTATGAACATGTCTGTTGTATATGTCAGAGGTTTTCAACCGGTGGTCCGGGGACCACCAGTGGTCCTTGAGAGGGTTCCAGGTGGTCCCAAGCTAAGTTGGTTAACCAGATGTAACTCTTGAGAACGTAAAAATGAAACCAAATGGACCCTTGCGGGTCCATTTGGTTTCATTTTTACACTCTCAAGAGTTAAAATTCATCATGTTCATTAGCCCAGGTCTACACAACTAGAGAATGCAGAAGATTCTGGAATTGTGGACAAAAGCAAAATAAATCTTTAGTTTGGGGGTCTGTGGGGCTAAAATGTCCTCAAATAGTGGTCCGTGGCTCAAATGCTGAATAAATGGTGGTCCCTGGAGTCAAAAAGGTTGAAAACCCCTGGTATATGTCATTGATGAAGGGAATCTTATCCCTGTTGATGCGCTGGGTTGTCACATGACACTCTCATAGGGTCTATGTGTAAACAACAGTAAGGGGAAAGGGATATATCTCTTGTATTACCCTATCTAACTCTCTTGTATTACCCTATCTAACGTACTGTGTCGAAATATGGGGGAATACATATAAAACCATAATACAGCCCATTTCTATTCTGCAAAAGAAAGCAATAAGAATTGTCAATCAGGCAGATTATTATGCTCCAACAACCCCACTCTTCATCAAAAATCGTGCAATGAAACTAGAGGACTTAGTTAAATTTAGTACTGTTAAAATTATGTATAATATATATAATAAGTCGCTTCCTTCAACTATGCAGGAGTTGTTTAAGCTCAGGGAGAGCAGATATGAACTCAGGGGAATGGGTATTTTCAAAAAAACAAAAATTCCACGTACTGACATTAAAAAAAGAAGTCTATCAGCCATTGGGGTGAACCTATGGAACCAACTAGTCCCTGAACTTAAGACAAGTAAATCCATTAATCATTTCAAAAAACTATACAAAACAATGACAATCGAAAACTACATTAACTCACTTTAATTTTTATGATGTACCTAAAGTATGTTCTACAACAGACAATAGGCCAATTCCTGTATGTGTGACCTTCAGATTTCTAGCAGCTACATGGTAAACGCTTTTAACAATTAGGTAATGATAATGAAAACCAAAATTACGTTATTTAGTTCCTTAATTACCGTCATGATTCTTACCCACGAAAATAGTATTATATTTGCTCAGAAGTACAGTACAACATGTACTGTGCAGCGAACTGAATCCTATTTCCTTCTCTTCTACATGTATGTCTATGTATGTGTACCTGTATGTGCATGTAAGTGTATGTACATATATATAGCCATATATGTGCGTATGTATATGTAGGTACCTGCATGTGTGGAAGCATGTATATATATTTAATAGATATAAAATTTGTCTTGTTATCCTTCCTTCACTATAGCTATATCCATCCATGTATCCTTGAATCTATGCATGCGCGTGTGTACGCACATACATGCGTACATGCGTGTGTGTATGTGTCTTTATGAACATGTACAATGTGCAAATATGGATACATGCTGTGTGTATGTATGTGTTATATGTGTGTATGTTGGTGTACATGTACGTATGTGTGTGTATGCATGTATGCATGGATATGTGTATGTATGTATATGTATGTGTGTATATGCATGTATATATGTATATGTATGGATATGTGTGTATGTATGTATATGTATATATGTATGTATATAGGTATCTGTGTGTGTATGGGTGTGTATATGTATATATGTGTGCATGTGTATATGTTATATACACATATATAGTATTATTTAATTTTGATTATTATTATTTGTTATGTTAAAAGGGTGGGCTCAATAAGCTTCGGCTTCAGCCCGTTCCCTTTCGGCCACTTGTAAAACTCACTCCTGTTTATTTTCCATGATTTATGTACAAATGTGACCGAAACAAAAATAAACTAACTAAAAAAATAAACTAATATATCAATACCATATTATGGTTTTGACAGGGCTTGACACTAAGACTTGCCCGCTTGCCCGGTGCAAGTAAAAAAAAATGGTGGGGCAAGTGAAGACTGCTACCTGGTTGCCCGATCGGGCAAGTGTGCAACTTAGTGCGCTATAACACAACACAAGATAAATTTGCCTTGAAGGTGGTCATTGCCACCTGGGCTAATTAAGATGATGAATTTTAACTCTTGAGAGTGTAAAAATGAAACCAAATGGACCCGGAAGGGTCCATTTGGTTTCATTTTTACATTCTCAAGGGTTACATTTGCTTAACCAACTTAGCTGGGGACCACCTGGAACCCTCTCAGGGGCCACGTGTTGAAAACCCCTGGTTTAAAGCACCCAAGGAAGTAACCTTAAATGCAAAATTTACAATATATTTTTGGGGGGGCAAGTGACCATGACCTGAGGGCAAGTAGAACCTGACTTCCACTTGCCCGATGGGCAAGAGCCTCGGAGACCTTAGTGTCAACCCCTGTTTTGATATATCGCTTTCCCCTTACTCACTTTCTCTCCCTCTTGTGTGTCTCTTGATATTTCTCAGCTTAAAAGTCTGGACCAGTATGTATGCAGTCAGATGTACGTCAACTGGAGACAGACACTCACTGAGAGCCTCCATGCAGACTACTTCAAAGGCAAGGTCTATTACACCCTCAACGTACTGAGAGAGGACATAGATAACCCGTAAGCCTGTTATTATTACCACATACAACCTCCTTTTGTTGTAGTATGTAGATTGTTTAATCTGTAGTCTCTTGCAGTGGTTTTCAACCATTTTGATTCAAAGGCCCACTATTTATTCAGCATTTAAGCCACGGACCACCATTTGAGAACATTTTAGACCCACAGACCCCAAAACTAAAGATTTATTTTGCTTCTGTCCATGACCGTTAATCTTATAGTTGTGTAGACTTGGGGCTAATTCACATGATGAATATTTTAACTCTTGATAGTGTAAAAATGAAACCAAATGGACCCGCCAGGGTCCAGTTTGGTTTCATTTTTACATTCTCAAGAGTTACTTCTGGTTAAACAACTTAACTGGGGACCATCTGGAACCCTCTCAAGGACCACTGGTGGTTTCCTGGACCACTGGTTGAAAACCACTGGTCTATGGCAGTGGTTTTCAACCATTTTGATTCAAAGGCCCACCATTTATTCAGCTTTTGAGCAACCAATCACCATTTAATGACATTGTCACCCCACACAGACTCCAATCTAAAGATTTCTTTTGTTTTTGTCCATATTTCCAGGAAAACGTACAGATCTAAATGACCATTAATCTGCCAAATTCTCTAATTGTAAGGTGCTAATTCGGATGCTGAGCTCTTGAGAGTGTAAACATGAAATCAAATGGAACTGCAAGGGTCAATGTGGTTTCATTTTTATACTCTCAAGAGTTACATCTGCTAAATCAACTGTCTGTCATTTAGCTGGGGACCACTTGGAACCCTCTCAAGGACCACTGGTGGTCCCTGGACCAGTGGTTGAAAACCACTGGTCTTTGGTATACACATTTCAGTATTCAACTTAACATATTTATCGACAGTCCTATTTGAAGGCACAGTGATATCCTCTGGACATTTGACTCTGAGAAAGCACAAATGCAACCACAGACATTTTATCATACATTTCAGTATAGGGTTTGTCTGGTTTGTTCTGGTGAATTGCATGGTGTGTGTTTCGGGTGTGACTTGCAGAGATCAGCGAATCAGCCAGGACGCAGACAGGCTGTGTAAGCAGATGAGCGCCATGGCCAGCAGGCTGATAGTGTCACCGTTCACACTGTCTTACTACACCTACCAGTGCTATAACAGGTGAGCTCTTATCACTACACCTATCAATGCCAGGGCTTGACACTAACAAGAAAATGGTCGGGCAAGTGAAGACTGTTACCTGGTTGCCCGATCGGGCAAGTGTGCAACTTGGTGCACTATAACACAACACAAGATAAATTTGTCTTGAAGGCAGTCATTGCATTCTACCTCTGTGTCTTTCCCAGCTTTCTAGCTATCCACAATTCCAGGCTGGATTTGGGAAACAAAACACGCAAATTAACATGCACATCAAAATGACCTAATCTTCTACATTCTCTAGTTGTGTAGACCTGGGCCAATTAACATGATGAATTTTAACTCTTGAGAGTGTAAAAATGAAACCAAATGGACCCGCAAGGGTCAAGAGTTACATTTGGTTTTATTTTTACGTTCTCAAGAGTTACATCTGCAAAAGTTACATCTGCAAAATTTACAATATATTTTTGGGGGGCAAGTGACTGTGAGCTGAGGGCAAGTAGAACCTGATTTGCACTTGCCCGATGGGCAAGTGCCTCCGAGACCTTAGTGTCAACCCCTGAATGCTATCGCGGGTGAGGTTGTATTACTACACCTTTACTACTAACGCAACTACATGTGACATCAGAACAATTGATTGATTGATTGATACTTTTATTAGTCAAGCAATGTAAAAATAGTACAGCAGTACAATTCCACAAAGATACCAAAAGGAAATCACCGAAGAAAGACCTTACGGCCTTGTTTCCATTCGGGTCCCCAACATTATTCATATTTAATAATAACAGTAAAAAGGTTTACATTGTACAATATACAGTTCCTGTATCAAAATAAAAGATATAAAGATGTAAAAAAATGGTGATGCAGTCACCATCAGTCCCTATGATCAGATGATAAGTGGATCTTCAGTCCTTTTTTAAAGGTGACCAGGGAACTACTTGTTTTTAATGAAGCGGGCAATGCATTCCACACTTGTGTGGCGGTGTTTTGAAATGTGAACTTTCCCATATTTGTTTTGAAGGTAGGTGGCACTAGATCATTGTTTTTGCTTCCTCTGGTGTTATGGCTGTGGGAGTTGCTCACCTTTTTGAGGTAGTCTGACAGGTAAGTGGGTACTGAGTGTGGTTCTGCATTAATTATTTTAAATGTTAGTGCCATTTTCAGTTGTTTTACTCTATTTTCCACACTGAGCCACCCGATGCTATCGAAATGGGTTGGAGTGAGGTGGGTCATTGGTCCTAGGCCAAGCAAGAGTCTGATAAGTTTATTTTGTGAGGTTTGGAGCTTAATTTTATGTGATTGTGAGGTGCTGGAGAACCAAGAGGTGGAGGCATAGTCAAATAAGGGTTGAATAAGTGCTCCAGCTAATGTTCTGAGAGCCTTTTTGTTCACAAAGGTGGATATTCTGCCCAAGAATCTTGTTCTCTGATTAGCCCTCTGGATCGCTCTTGTTGCCATGCCTTCACCTGTCAGTTTGTTGTCCAGAATACAACCTAGATATGTAACTTCTTTTTTGCTAGTGATTATGGTGTCGTCAATTTTGACCTTGAAATCATTTATATGTAATTTATTGAGAGAGTGGTTAGAACCAAAGAGAATGGATTCAGTTTTACCTAAGTGTAAAGAGAGTTTGTTATCTGTAAGCCAAATTTTAATTTTTGAGAGTTCAGAGCTCAGAGCCTCCTCGACCTGTGATTTGTCTTTTCCTGAGATTAGGAGTGCTGAGTCATCAGCAAATAAAAACAGTTTACAGTCACAGGCTGCATCCATGTCGTTTATGTATAAAAGGAAGAGAAGTGGCCCTAGGATGCTTCCTTGAGGAACCCCACAGTTCACTGGGAGGGGGGAGGATATGGTTCCATTTATGTCCACCACTTGTTTTCTACCCTCGAGATAGGATTTTATCCAGCACACAGATGTCCTATCAAATCCTATAGCGCCTAACTTGTCAAGAAGAATCGAGTGATTTACAGTGTCAAAAGCTTTTTGTAGGTCCAACATGACCATACCGCAGTACTTGCCCAAATCTACCTCACGCTTGATGTAGTCAGTCAAGTACAGCAGGCATGTGTCTGTGGAGTGGGAAGTTCGGAATCCAGACTGGAATTCAAACAGGAGTTTGTGTTCAACTAAATAGTTATTAATCTGTTCGAATATTAATCGCTCTATAATCTTGGATGTGGAGTTTAGGATGGAGACAGGGCGGTAGTTGCCTAGTTCCATTTTACTTCCTTTTTTATGCAGGGGGATTACTCTTGCCATCTTGAGTTCAGGGGGAACATGACATTGGTTGATGGATAGATTTGTAAGGTGGGCTATAATTGGAGCAATGGTGACCGCAGCGTCCCTGAGGAATCTATTAGGGATATTGTCATGACCAGTGGCCTTTTTTGGATGTAGGGCAATAAGTTTTTTAGATACTTCCTCACTTCTTACGGGTTGGAGGGAGAATGAGTTTCTTTCGACCCCTAGTTTGGCATAGTGGGCATTGATATGATCAATCCCATAAATACCCGAGTGCGGGGGTAGTTGTTTAACCAGATCAGTGGCAATGTTTGTAAAAAAGTTGTTGAAACTATTTGCCACTGTCAATTTATCAGTGATTATGGAGCCATTTGAAATGACTGAGAAGTTTGAGGGTTTGGTTTGGATTGTATTGCTGCAACCTAATTTTTTTAAGGTGTCCCATAGTTTTTCCGGTTGTTTTTTGTTTGATTCAATATTCTCATTTATGAAGTTTCTTTTTGCTTTTGAAATTAGACTTTTTGCTATATTGCGTTGCTTTTTGTATAATGCGTGTGTCTGATCATTTCTGTTTTTATTGTATTCTGAGTATCTTGTGTTTCTTAGTTTGATGGCATCCAATATATCTCCCCTCATCCATGGCTGTGTTCTTGCTCTGACTCTTACCGTTTTTTGCGGGGCAACATTGTCTAGGACTTCCAAAAATGTGTGTTTGAAACTGTTCCATGTTTGTTCGACAGTAGTGCAATCTAAAATAGTTGTCCAATCCGATTTATCAAGAGCTTCCGTGAGAGCTTCACTGGAGTAGTGTTTCATGGATCTGACTTTGACTGTGGTGTGACCTTGAACTGCAAGTTTGTGAATTTTACGAGTACAAAAAATGATATGGTGGTCGCTTAAACTACACTCTATTACTCCACTTCTTCTGATTCTGGCTGGGTCTGATGATAAGATGAGGTCAATGGTGGACTGAGAGGCTGGTCTTGTAATGTGATTTATTAACTGGGTGAGACTATGTAAGTTGCAGAATTTAGCAAAATGTCTGAAAATGGTATTATCTTTACGTTGAATATTGGTATTGCAATCCCCAATAATAATTACCTCTAAGTTTCCTATTAATTTGAGTTCTTGTTCAATTAAATCATAGAAATTGTTTTGGTCAGGTGGTCTGTAAACTCCACAATCAGATCTCACGTGATCTTCTGACTTATATTTGGAGAAATGTTAAGGCCATGCTCTGAAGCCATCGCCAATCTGCTTTTCTCCTCCTTGCAGTACTGGATGGATTGGCCCTGTGAGTATATTTGGCTACTTTGTGATCGGGACAATCTCCAACAAAATTCTTATGGGTCCCATTGTGGCCACCTTGTTTCAGCAAGAGAAACTGGAAGGAGACTTCAGGTAAATTGAACCTATTATAACAAGCATCAAATCCCACACAATTTTAATTGAGGGGTCAGGTGATTTCTGGACCTTTTGACTTGCAGGTTTTAATTATTTGGTGAACTCAGGCCCAGGGCTGGTGGTATAGGCTTTCGGCCTACCCCAAGGCCCCAGACCTGATTTGCTACCATGCAGCCAATGAGAAGACTTACACCATACATACCTTACACCATTGTCTGTATAAATTGTTGTAGGAACTGCTCACGCAGACATTAGCCACGTTTCCATATGCCCTATTTTTGCGCAAAAACGGCTCTTGCGAACCGAATGTTGAATGGAAACACTTCAAAATGTGAATAAGTTTCCATTTTGCGCAAAAAATCTTTGTCGCTGAAAGGTGGCGGATTTCGGAGCGTATCGAAAGAGTCTAATGCGCAAATGAGGTATGTAAACAGCTTGCGAAAAGACTTCTAATTGGAAAACACTGGACACGAATTATAGCGCATTTGAGGAGTTCCGGTCTGCCGATGAGATCGTTGTTAATGTAAGTTATATTTCTACAAAACCGCTGAAAACGGACAAGGGCCGTGCACACACAGACATCCAAGGGGACTCTCTGCAGGTTCCTTATTTACAGTATCTGTATCACCATGCATGATAGAGATACGCAAGTGATATCAGACAAACAGCTGTTTTACATTACCGGGCTCTGCCCTTAGATATTATTTTGTTAGTAAAGTTCAAAACTTTTTCTTATGTCACGTTGCAGTTAACATGATGTAGCCTACCCTACAGTACAATACCAAAGTAGACCCACACCAAATCAGAGTAGGCTACCGAGTTAAGCACTCCGGTTCAGGAAAACAGTGAGTTGTGTAGATTATGTATTAGGACTGTAGGCTATATTAATTAATATTGTTTTTTGCTACAGCAGAGCCAGAACAGCCTCTGCACAGCACAACGGAACTATAGTTCATAGGAATAAAGCAGGCAGTCAGTGTGTAAAGCCTAAAATAACTTTAAAAGTAAAAAAATATATGTAAAATGACCGTCCGTCTCACGTTACTGGCAAAACTGTGCCACCTATTGCTTGTGTCATGAACCTATTTTATTTTCCCCTAGACTCCCATGAGTCGCATTTCATCAGTTAATGGAAACGGCAGACAATTCGCTTTTCTTTTTTCGACTTAATTAAGATACTCTTCCTATTTTAGCAAAGGTTTTATGGAAACGTGGCTAATGCCTCAGAGGCACGTGCCTATGTGGAAACTTTACAGGATATGTGTCAGCTAAATAAGATGGGTCTCTGCGGTCACAGATATGACGATGCCTTGAAGGCTGTGTAAACAGACATGTTGAGAGACAGAATGCATTATCATGTCTTTTTTTTTTTAGCATTTCATGCAAAAATAAAGCATATGAAATGATATTCTGATATTCTGCCTCCAGGTTCAAGCACATGCAGATCAGAGTCAATGCAGAGTCTGCTGCTTTTTTCAGGTTAGACTCATTAACATTATGTTCCGTTTTGTTTTCTTATTTGGGTTGGAAATGCACTGTATTGTATTTAGCACAGTAACATGGTAAAATTCCTCCTTTTAGTTGTAGATCTTCGTATGTTTTACCTCTAAATTACATCTAAAACATTAGGAAGTAAAATGTGGAAGGTAATTTCTCTCATTTATCCGTCACTGACCACAAGATGATTTGACCCATGTGGCTTTACCCTGCCCACACTACATGTACAGTACCGTATGTGTTAGTGGCTTGATTAAAGTATTTAGTTTGTAGACTTTACAAGTCAATACAAAGACTGTTTATGTGAACAACATACTGATAAAGCATTACACTTGTTTACAACAGGGTCCTCTATTTCCAATTCATCACATGATTTGGAGACCTACAAATACAAAATTCACTGTAGGAGATAAAAAGGGAGTTTTACAGCTGTCCATACTGTAGGTGTTGAAGGATTTATGGAATTCTCAAGTAATGGCTGTTGGTAGGGTGATCCACATTAGGGGTGGGACAATTCACTTACCTCATGATACGATACAATATTGATATTTAGGGTCCTGAATCGATTGATATTGCGATTCTTAATTATGCTGCGATTTGATTTGATGTATCGATATATCACATTTTTCCCCACAGACCGTGACTGTGCTTGTATTATACCTAGAACAAGGGGGATTCACCTATTTTCAAGACCTTTTCTGAGGGTGTATAAATCGAACCAAATGGTCCTAAAAGAAAAATAATTTACAAACACAACTTGATGATGTTAATATAAATAACAAAAAGTTCAATCTTACACATCAATTCAGCCTGATAAAGGTCAGTCAGTCTTTCTGACATGAACAAATTAATGAATAGGACCTACATAAATATAAAAAAAAATCGATTTTGAACCTGGCGATTCGATATGGATATCATGGCATTAAGAATTGCGATATATTGGTATATCTTGCCCCTCCCTAATCCACATGTTGGTGGCGTAGGAGTGAAACGAATTTAGTCCCTTCTGAATTTAGTCACTTGTCTGTGCAAATGCAGAGCCGGTAAAGTGGAGCACATGAGGACAGGCCGCAGACTGCAATCTCTGCTGCATACTCAGAGGAACCTGATGAACAAGGAGCTCTGGCTTTACAGTAAGAGACAAAGCCGTCAATCGATGGGTGCATTTGCTAAACATACAGTCCAATTTCTAATCTCAAGTATAATCTCTCTCTGGTTTCACTCAGTTGGGGTAAACACCTTCAACTACCTGGGAGGGTTCCTCAGCTACGTCATCATCGCCATCCCTATTTTCTCTGGGGTTTACGACGATCTCAGTCCCGGTGATCTGAGTGCACTCATTAGTAAGGTAGGCATGCGTCTGACAGATATTATGCACGTGGATTAGAGTTCTGGGCCGCCACGACTGATATCAATCGTTTGGATTCCAATGTCTTCTGTAAAGGCATGCTGCACACTGACAATAGCCGATCTACAAGCTCACAACATGTCGCAGCGGCAACATGTTGTCAGCTTATAGATGTTTTTTTTGGGCGGCGGGTAATTAGTTGTTTTAAGCTGAGTGCATTTGAAGTGATCAAAAAAAGTTTAGAAGCGTTGTCCAGAAACGTGAATGGTATTGGAAATGCTCATGCTTTCTCCAGCTATTCGGCCCTAATACATCAACATCACATTTTCAGTCTTGACGTTTTATTTTACCTTTATTCCATGTATGCGTTTTGGGGTGATTAGTGCGTTATTTTCTTTTTATAATTTGGGGAAAATGTTATATTTCAATTTCTTCATGCTTCTTTACAAAGAGAAGCTATTGACAAATTTGTTTTTATATCTTGTTCACTAATGCTTCTATGGAAAATCCAACAAACAAAGTAAAAAACATGTACTTTGTATATGTAATAGTTATTTTATATATTGCTAAATAAAATGAGTATTTGAACAATGCAGCAGCAAGCTTGAACTAGTTTCTTGGCCTCCCGTCTTCCACCACTGGGTGGCAGCAAAACCTCTTCTAAAGAATGTAATAAACAGCAGTAGGCTGGATAAAAACAATGATCTTAATAACATAATTGAATTAATTAATAATGCTATGCAATCACACAAAACAAGGAACGAGGAATTGAAAGGCTTGTGTGAACAACAACCAATTGATTTAGGCATCATTTTGCATCAACTATAATGTGATATACAATGTAATTTACGTTGTAGAAAAGAAAATATTGAAAGGATATTATCTTACTTTACCTAATGCACAACTGTCTTTCTTTATTTTTCTTCGTCCCTGCCATGATGGTCAGAATGCCTTTGTGTGCATCTACTTGATAAACGGCTTCTCACAGCTCATAGACCTGTCAACCACTCTGTCAGACGTGGCCGGATACACTCACAGGTACCACACAGCATACCCAGAGCCTCATTGACACACACACACACACACACACACACACACACACACACACACACACACACACACACACACACACACACACACACACACACACACACACACGTGCCTGTTTGGATCCATCCAGCAATTTGATGACAGATGACTGACTGTTACACTGTGTGTGTGTGTGTGTGTGTGTGTGTGTGTGTGTGTGTGTGTGTGTGTGTGTGTGTGTGTGTGTGTGTGTGTGTGTGTGTGTGTCAGGATAGGGGAGTTGAGAGAGGTAATGGATGACATCTTGCGCAGGCAGTGTGATTATGACCCAGCATCCGGGGAAAGCTACAACTTCGACAGGTATAACGGTGTGTGTGTGTGTGTTCTCTGTTTAACACACGGTTCCCCAAAGTCGCAGTCGTCGTTTTCTTACCGTGGAATAACGCACTCCGAAGACGACGACGGCGCATAACACGACGAAATGTAGATTTCATTCTTTTATCCATCTTTTAGTCTGGGCACATCGTCTAATAAAGATTTCGTTGCTGACTCTCATTTGGGACAATGCGCGCGGCCATTTTATTTTATTTTTTGTCCCATTTGCACCCATTCTATCCAATGCATTCAGGAGCCTTTCCTGGGAATCTCATTCTATTTGTCGTTGGCGCACGGGTGGATCAACTGTTGCTAGACGTCCCTTCCTGACTTTTGACCCGGAACTTTTTGCTCAGGTCGTGAGATGACTGATTAGTCAAGACACCAGAAACAGCATGACGTCATCACACATCCTGTTTAGGTGATCTGGCGCAAAATAAGGGTTTTTTTTTACCGATTGCACTGGCTTGAGCCGTGGCATATAGCAGAAAACGACGAACACTCGGAAGTGGTCGGTGGGTTAACATTCTTTGTTGCTTCTGACTGTATGACATAAAGGAGTCTCAAAATGTTTAGGACAGAAACAAACTCAATCTCTGACCTTGGCTGGTTTAAAGACAAAAAAGGTGAAGAGGTTTTTCCTCTAATTTACTCAGATTTTCTCAGTTGTGGAAAGTACATTTATTCAAATATGTACATTGAAACATACTTACTACTCCACAGCATCTTAGAGGCAGATAGATTAATGGTTTAAGCCTTATTTTCACTAATTGATAAATTAAGTAACTGATTACTGACAGATCCAATCGAGATTGATTGAAATATAATCCCTATCTAATCCTATCTGGATGGGTAAAAACACACAAGTTGGTTATTGCCATAAAAGTGTGCACCATTTCAGTAACGAAACATTAATTTATCTTTCTGTTCCCACAAGTAAAGGGCATTTTTTTTGGACATGGTTGTATTTGTATTATTGATTCATTAATAATTTATCTATTATAGGCGGAACTCCTTTTTGTTATCCTATCCTTCTGGACAGGAACCTCTCTGGGGTTCTTTTACAATATGTACAGTATTCAAAAATGTTGATTCGCCCTCAGTCCAAATCAATCTAGATTAATCAAGATTTGAATCTTGATCGTGATTTTTTTTTTTTTTTTTACATTAAATGTAATTACAGATTTATACGTCAACACTAACCTGACTCTGCCAGATTGCGGTAGTAGTAGTTCACAAGTTCCCTCCTCCTACCTTGATCTGGGAACTCTCAAACAGAAACTATGTGGGACAACAGCAGAACAAAAATATGATATATTCAAAATAATTTGGAATTGTAGTGTTGTTAGGCTGTTGTTTACATTAGAGCAGTGGCACAGCTTCAATATGTCATCAGTCTCATGTTGATCCAGCCTCTGGCAGCCGCGTACGGAGGCATACAGAGATGCGCAGTGACGTCACCAGCCCCGTTCCACTGGTGGATTCCTCATTCATTTTCCTCATAGACTTTTCGAAAATGGTTAATAAAAACATGATTGCGCCGCGGCCAAAGCCAACTCGGGTCGTGACAAATCATGACAACAAACACCAAATCGTCATATAGTATATAATTAGGAAGAAGTAGAAAACGGCATGATACAAGACTTTTAGAAATTATTTTATTGTCCCAAAAGTTTTTGTGTCATCATGATTCGTCACGACTCGAGTTGGCTTTGTCCGCGGCGTAATCATCTTGATATAAATTATTTTCGAAAAGTCTATGAGAAAAATGAATGGGGAAAAGACTTCCGGAACAGGGGTGGTGATGTCACTGCACATCTCTATAGCTATAGCTCCGACCAGATTTTGTTCGGAGAGCATTGGGTCTGCCCCCGTGCTTCCAGATGGGAGCAGGAGAAGAAACGCACCGCTGCCCCCATATGGTGGAGTCAGGTTACATCAACTCCCATACTCAAGTAAATGTCCTAAACCGGTGGTTTTCAACAGGTGGTCCGGGGACCACCAGTGGTCCTTGAGAGGGTTCCAAGTGGTCCCCAGCTAAGTTGGCTAACCATATGTAACTCTTGAGAACGTAAAAATGAAACCAAATGGACCCTTGCGGGTCCATTTGGTTTCATTTTTACACATTAGCACCACTTAATTAAGAAGTTTACACTGTTTTGTTTGCAAAATCCAGCCTGGAATTGTGGACAAAACCAAAATCAAATGGTGGTCTGTGGCTCAAATGCTGAATAAATGGTGGTCCCTGGTGTCAAAAAGGTTGAAAACCCCTGTCCTAAACTCTCCCCCCCCCCACCGTCTCCTTCCTCCACACAGTGACTTTGACATCCACGGAGGTCCGACGGACACGGCCTTCATCCTGGACCGGCTGTCCTACAGGTCTCCTTACTCTGAGGACCTGCTGGTGAAGGACCTGAACCTGAAGATCAGCCAGGGAAACCACCTGCTGGTGGTGGGGAACACGGGGACCGGCAAGACCTCCCTACTGAGGGTCCTCAACCGCCTCTGGGAGGCAGAGAGCGGTACACTGGCAGGACGGGGACTCTGAGATCTCTTAAAAGGATCCCTGCCCCTGACAAATATGCCTTAAAACACTATACTTGCCTTCTATCACTAAAACGTGCAGATAAAAACACCTTGAATACTTTATTTCTTTCATAATTAGAGAATCTTTCACTCAATAGGAGGTGCTCCGGTCGCAGGATGATGATGTCACGTGAGCATGTTCATCCATGTATTCCATAGAGCTAGATCACACGTGACATCATCATCCTGCGCCAGGAGCAGTTCCTGTTGAGTGAAATATTCTCTATTTATGAAAGAAATAAGATGCCATTGGTGTTTTTATTTATTTATTTTAGTTATATAGGGAAAGTATAATGTTTTACGCGATATTTGTCTTATTAGACAGGGATCCTTTTAACGCTTTGGCCTAGATTTTCATCACCGCTAAACCCCTTATCCCTGAACTTCTTTGCCTTTTTAAACTATTTAAAAAACATTTTTTCAATAGTTGAAATGGCCAGTCTGCAAGCTCACCATGTGTCAATAGATTGGCATGTTGAACTATCGAAATCGTTTATCAAAATAGTAAAAAAGGGATAAGGGGTTTAGCGTGTAACAAAAATGGAGCCCTTTGACTCATGTACCGCGGCAGTATAATCTATATCAGGAGTGTCCAAATCTACCAGTAGATCACACAGGCCATGTGATGGCCTGTGTGATCTACTAATTCACACAATTAAAAATGGAGAATAATTGTTATTTTGACCAACGTTTTGCCAGTTCTCTTTCCCCAATTGTAGACAAAAACGGGAACGTTCTTAGTTTTGGGTGCAAGAGACTAAACTCAACATCAACATCACAAACTGTCAACTGAAACCCCAAATACTGTTTTCAAACGTCAGTAGTGGCATATAAAAGAAAACCCTTCCAATTATCCCCCTCTATTTTTCATTTTAAGTGCATTATTCTTAAAACACTATAGCCTAACAGTAAGTAACACCATCACCACTATTTCAAAGCTCAAACATTCTAGGGGGCCTTGAAATGGATTTTTCAGCAATGGAATAATCACATTCTTGATGTGTAGATCTTGTTGAGCCGCTCATTTTGCTGATCAACTCTGATTGCTGATTAACTCAATAACTCCCAAAGCTCTAGTTGACGTAATAAAAGTCAAAATACTAAACCCCATTGATTGTGACATTAATTTTAGTTAAGTAGCATCTTTTTTGTACGATTGGCTAACGTCAGGGCCCACTTTCCTAGAAATGATCAAAATCGCGATTCCAAGAACTACAGTCGGAACCGGTCAGAAGTTAGAACAGTAGTCTTTTAAGACAAACATGAAGTTATGTCATCACTCCAATATGGCAGAGGCGCAGGGGCTGTTTGTTTCTATGGGACTTAATGGAACTGTCGCCTCTTTATATAGAATCTCTTTGTCAGTGTTTTGCAGGCAGCTGTGTGACCCAGTGAACCGGAAGTCCTCAGTACTCTGTGGCCTAGACTATTGATTAGGCTAGATTTCCACAGGATACATTTCATTCTGATGGCTTTATTTGTTTGGGAGTTAAAATCGTGTCACGGTGGCTGGACCGCTTTGAAACACTACGTTCACTTTAAACTCATTTTCTCTGAAGCCTTTGCGCTCAGCGGCGCGTCCTTTCAAGCTTTGACGTCATTCATATATTCATAGCTGTCCATCCAGATCGCCTGATTGAAATAATACAGATTAAAAGTGTGGAGTAAACAAGCAAAACGTTGTGCAACTCAGGTTCGGTAGTCTAAAGCAGGGGTGCCCAAAACGTAGACCGTGATCTACCAGTAGATCACACAGACCGTGCAGGTAGGTCACCACAGTTCCCATAGATCTGTAACTCTTGAGAGTGTTAAAACGAAACCAAATGGACCCTTACGGGTCCATTTGGTTTCGTTTTACACTCTCAAGAGTCCATGCAATTAGAACATAAGGAATAATTGTTATTTTGACCAATGTTATGCCTGTTCTCTTTCCTAATTGTAGACAAAAGCGTGAAAGTCCTTAGTTTTGGGTGCAAGAGACTAAACTCGGCATTACAAACTCCCAACTACTGTTTTCAAACGTCAGTAGTAGCATATACAAGAATTCCAATTCTCTCCCTCTATTTTTCATTTTAAGCGCATTAAACACTATCAGTAAGTATCACTATTTCAAAGCTCAAATTTTCTAGGGGCCTTGAAATGGATTTTCAGTAATGGAATAATCACATTTTTGATGTGTAGATCTTGTTGAGCTGGTCATTTGGAAAGTCGCTCTCAAGTCAAAAAAGTGTGGTCACCCCCTGGTCTAAAGGCTCTTAACATACTGTACTCCAGCGTGAAGTGAGTTTAGGTGAAGAGTTTTCACCACAATGTCGTTTTTGTAGGCTTCACCCTGACTCATACATATACTCCAGGGTGAAACCTTCAAAAACTACACCGAGGTGAAAACTCCTCACCTAAACTCGTTCACCCTGGAGTATGTTTGAGCCTTAAGTCTTAACATGAAATTGGGTATGAAAAGATGCATCCCATTCCTATACCTGAGGTACATACTGACACGTTTTTTGCCTTTCCCCAGGTTTTGTTCAGATGACCACATGTTTCGGACCCAGAGGCATTCTGTTCCTGCCCCAAAAGGCTTACCTAACGGATGGAACCCTCCGTGAACAGGTATAATTTCCCTTTGACAGCTTACTGCTCACCTGTAAATGTAAACTCTAGTAACTCAAGAGTAAATCGAGCTCTAAACTAAATTATGAATGTGTCGGTGACTTGCACTGTATTACGGTATGTCGTCTGTTTGTTTGTTAATATTCTTTTTTTATCTGCTTTCGATTTAGAGTCCGTTTTGGATTAAAGGACAACTTTGTTTTGTTTTTTCAACCAAGGTTCATGTTTTAGGTTGTTAGAGATATATAAAGATGAGTGTTTCCTTTGTTTTAATTTGCTGCTTTCTTTTGTTTGAGATTGTGGCCAGTTATAATTTCCAGAGGTTTATTGGGACTTTAGTAGATGATGATAAAAAAGAAATCGCTTTTATTTTTTGCAAACAATTATGTAGGATTCAGCTCTAGTATTCTAGTATTCTGCATCTGCACCCACCGTCATGGTCATAATTGATAAGTGTATTATACATATGAGTGTTTTAGTATGCTGTTCTGACACTAATTCACCTTGGACGAAACACTGAATATTAGCAGTTCAGTCTCACACAGAAGTGGGCGGACTCGAATCTACAAGCTTTTTTTTTGTCTGAGCTCTAAAGTGTCACAAATTCTTCCACATTTTATGTGGAATATTTCATGGAACAAAAACAAAACGAAAGGATCACATGTAGATCTTAGTAACATTCGACTGTTTTATTTCTTCTTTTTTTTTTTCTTAACAGGTGATCTATCCATTGAAAGATATTTACCCTGCATCAGGTATGATTGTGAAATCTGCAGCTATAGTCAGTCAACATGCATAGACATCATACTAAAATTAAGGAGTTGTCTGTCCGAATGTCTGAAACACAAATATCTCCGCGACGGCTCCAGCCATCGCTGTAAGTTTTCACACAGCCGTTCACCATAATGTCATGAAGAGACTGACGGAGCCCTTTTGCCAAATTAACACACCGTTGATTTATAATGAATTTATTTGTGCGTCCCATTAGCTTTATATGCGGGCGCCCCCTATCACACACGTCACACCGACCCAACATGGAATTATCATTGCGCATGGAGACGAGTGCCGACCCTCCCTCAACGCCTTGCATTGCCTGCTCTGCTGCTCCGTCAATGAAGAAAATAAAACATAACCTCGACTCGCGGCGTGTCGGCTGCTTTAGCCTACTCGACACGGTGTTTTCTATGGGAGCAGCAGGACGCTGCTAGCAGCCAAAGCTACCATCATCCACTTAGCCACATCCAGCCTCTGCCGCTGCTGCCCAATGTCCATGTTACACCCTGCTAGCAGTCAAAGCTACCATCATCCACTTAGAAACATCCAGCCTCTGCCGCTGCTGCCCAGTGTCCATATTCCAACACTACACTACCCACTGCAAAGTGCAAACACGATCGTATTTCACTCTTTTTCGAACAATGCCTATCACACACGTGTTGTGTTGTCTAATAATAAACTGTATGTTCGACTACGCGTCTGTCCCTATTCAGGCTGCACGAACAGCGCTCGAGCGCTCAGTTTCTGACCCCGCAATGTCGCACGTATTACTCTACATGCCATTGATGTCGCAACGTTGACTCTGCATGCCCTTGAACGGCCAGAGTGTTACAGACAGTAGACAGAGTTGCGACAACTCCATAGACATGTACAGGCAGTTCGCCATCATGGCCATCATCGTTTCTTTTTTTCTATGCGTGTGCGTGTGTGTGTGTGTGTGTGTGCGTGTGTGTGTGTGTGTGCGTGTGTGTGTGTGTGTGTGTGTGTGTGTGTGTGTGTGTGTGTGTGTGTGTGTGCGCGCGCGCGCACGTGTCGACTCTACACTAACACCGTGGTTTTCAACCAGTGATCTAGGGACCACCAGTGGTCCCTGAGAGCATTCCAAAAGGTCCCCAGGCTAAATGATGGAAAGTTGGTTAACCAGATGTACTGTAACTCACATCGCACATCATGCCACAAAGAAGTTAAAGGGGTACTCCACCTTCAAAAAAACTTTTGGTCATTTTATGGTCTACTCAGCCTCATGTGAACACACCAGACAGTTTATAAGTTACTCCTTTCAGTATTTAGATATTTGATGGTCTGTCTGACCCAAACCCATTATAACTTAAAACTCCATTTTAACCATGACAGATTATTCCAAAACAACCCATCTTTTTTCTGGTGACTGATATTGCACACACATTACCCACGCTTCGCATGATTTGGACTACACATATTAAACGGGTATGGTCATAGTTCTATAAAACTATCACTGTACCAGAGCCGTATAGTGGGAGAGTTAGGATATTCCTGTTCGTCCATTAATGCAGACAAATTAAAGAATGGAGGTTGTTTTCGGATACACTGGAGGTTGTTTTCGGATACTTTGTCACATGATTTGTAAATGAAATATAATTATATTGACACATTGAAAGAGCAGAATACTAGTGTCTCCAATCGCACTGGTCTCGCAAGACTGTAGCGGGGAAGTAGGAGTAGAAGTAGTACTATGCAGAAATGCATTAAACTCAGGCATTTAATGTCTTTAAATCCTTTTATTTTAGTCGTTCTTTAATAATAGTACAACATAAACATTACAGAGACGGTATTTGTGACTGAACAATACTTTTAAACAGTTGTCGTTTTCCATACGAACCTAAAATGGTTCTTATTTGTGCTCGTTGAAAACAATGTATTCCCCATTGCAGTTAGGACTCAGAGAGGCTCTGTATAGTCTGTATAGTCATGACAAACCACGTGACGGGGCTGCTCTGCTTTGCTTCCGGGCACACGAATACCTCAACTCTCCCACTATAAGGCTCTGCATTGTACTACACACACTGGCATGAATTTGCTCAGTTCACTGATTGCCTCATGGTTGCTTATTTTCAGGGGAAGTGGATGATGACAGAATTATACAATTTCTAGAGCTTGCAGGGGTGGTGAGTAAATGTGTTTATTGATTGAGTACTTCACATGTCCTGGTATTGGCAATTCAGTAGATTGTCAGAAACCGAACATTGTCAACGAGAAAGCTTGTTGTATGTTAATTTTATTTAGTTTAAATAAATAGTAATAATAAATAAGAGTTCCTTTGCTGCAAAGCAGTGGAATTAGAAAGACTATTTATTTAGTAAATAACACATGCTGGCTGGGAAAGCATGCTTTCTAAGATAATCTTTACGTAAAGATCAGGAAAGTGTGTGGGAAGAGTTGGAATGGCACATCTCCATGCTTTTATTTTACCTATAATGTGACCGTATTAATGAAAACTAAATAATGATATGTATTACGGTATGCCATTTGTCTGTCCGTCTGTCAATATCCCTTGGGTCATCGCCCTTCATTTGGAGGCCGATTTGAATTAAACTTCACACAGGATTGAGCTTTAGTATTCTGCATCTGCACCCACTGTCATTGTCATAATCAATGGCTGTATTATACATAATGCAATTCTCTTAAGCGTTTTAGTATGCTGTATCCCTTCACGCTGACACTAATTCACCTCGGATGAAACACTGGCACTGAATGTAGCCTGATTTATATTATTTCCTCCAGTCCAGTCTCCTGAAGCGTACCGGTGGTTTGGACCAGAAGGTGGATTGGAACTGGTAAGAAACTAGAAAATTGCACTGTGAAATTCCTGAGTATTTTAAATCTGAGTGTACATAATAATGTACATAATGTACCTTAAATTGTAAAATGTTACATCTATATAACAACTTTATCCAAGGCACCAGCCAGCTCATCACAATTGGGAGTGCAGTGTCTTTTAACAATACACAGGGTTCGAACTGGAAACCTTGGGTACCACCCAGCCGTTTTGCCCCTGAACCACAGCAACTCATTTGGTTATTTTTGTATACTCGGATTTATTGAGCTGAAGCAGCCATGACATAGCCCTTGTTCCAGAAAGGATTTAACCCATTCATCTTCCTCGTAGACTTCTCGAAAATGATTTATATGAAGACAATTATGCCACGAACAATGCCAACTCTGGTTGTGACGTCCCAAAACATTGTGTGTTGTCATGATTTGTCACAACCTGAGTTGGCTCTGTCCACGGCGTAATCGTCTTTATATATTCAACAACACTTTTGTTTTTTTCTCCCATTTCACATGGATGGACTTAAAGATCTAAAATTCATTCCAGATACACAATATTACCATTTCTCTCAAAAATTGTTCACAAATTTGTCTGAATTTGTGACAGTGAGCACTTCTGCTTTCCTGAGATAATCCATCACACCTCACAGGTGTGCCACATCAAGATGCAGATCTGACATCATGAGTAGTGCACAGGTGTGCCCTGGACTGTCCACAATAAAAGGCCACCCTGAATTCTTTTTGCTTTATTGGGGGTCTGGGGACTCAGAACCAGTCACTATCTGCAGTGCAACACATCTTCGCATAGAGTTTAACAGATTGTCAATAGAGCTGCGCAGCCACGCTCCTTTCATGATGTCGCCTTGGTTCCAGAAATGGAATCATCATTCATTTTCCTCATAGACTTTTCGAAAATGGTTCATGAAAACACGATTGCACCGTGGACAAAGCCAACTCGGGTCATGACCTACAATTAGCAAGAAGTAGAATACGGCAGGATACAACACTTTGTTTCGTTTTTTATCCTAGAAATTATTTGATTGTGCCAAAAGATTGTGTGTGTCATCATGGTTTCTCATAACCCGAGTTGGCTTTGTCCACGGCGTAATCGTCTTTATATGAATCATTTTCGAAAATGAAATGAATAGGGAATCCGTTTCTGGAACCAGGGCAACCTCACAAGGGGCTGCGGCTGCACAGCTCTATAGACCTGCGCAGTGACGTCACCGCCCCTGTTCCAGAAATGGATTCCCCATTCATTTTTCTCATAGACTTTTCGAAAATAATTTATATAAAGGCGATTACGCCGCGGACAAAGCCAACTCGGGTCGTGACGAATCATGATGACACACAAACTTTTGGGACAATCAATCAATCATTTCTAAGATGAAGGGCGATCAGGTTTTGGGACGGGACTGCTGAGCTCTATACACACTGAGGATGTGTAAAATTGTGTCTCATTGTGTTGTGTAAAATATTGCATAGAGCAAATTGTTCTAAATGCAAAGCTGTGTCTCTCTGGTTGTGTCCTCTGTAGGTATGATGTCTTGTCTCCAGGGGAGATGCAACGTCTCAGCTTTGCACGGCTCTTCTACCTGCAGCCCAAATATGCAGGTCTGTTTCTTGGGTTCCATATTATTATGTTGGCAATATTCTGTCTTCTTTATATCAATGTCATAGTTGAAATTCAAGGGAGATGGGGATGTATACATTAGAGCTTAAAAATTGCCTAAAGTATTGAGCCCAGCCTACAATTGGGTATTATATATTGTTGACGATACACTCAACAATACTTACAGTACAGTACTTATAAGATCTATTAATTATCATCACTTAAACCAGCCTATCTGAGTACTTTAAGGGACGCTCAGAAAACGCCCTGCGATAAATCGGGTGTGTGATACAGGGTTCCTGCGGGATCTTAAGAAGTCTTAAAAGCATTGAATTTACGAATTTGAAAATAATACCTTAAAAAGACTTAAAAAGTCTTGAATTTTTATATCTAGGTCTTAAATTTTGCACAATTTGTAATTTCTACGTGTCACATTGCTCCTCAAAAAATTCATTTGTCAACCGCGTGCTTGGTTTAAATAACGTAGCCAGAAAACGGCGGCGTGAACTTATCAATCATCTAGTAATTGATTTCTCGGTTTCGCACGGAGAGAACAGAAAACTCTCTGAGTCAGACCTTTAGCTTTATGCATGCTGCATGTCTGTTGCAACTACAACAAAAACTGATGTTGTTGATGCTTTACTTGACTAATAAAAGTTCTGTAACTGAAAATGGTATGGGTGCGGCTTCAATGGTATGGGTGCGGCTTCATCACCCGTGGCGCGAAGCGACACGGGTGATGAAGCCGCACCCATACCATTTTCTCCTGCCCCTCCAATTGGGAAATGTTACATCCGCCCTGGGTATTATGTTTTTATATAAATGGACTTAAAAAAGTCTTAAAAAAGTCTTAAATTTTACTTTAAGAAACCTGTAGGAACCCTGGTGATAAATCGGGCGTTATCGCATGGCAGCCAGTATTTTCTTGCTGCGTGCGTGCTTGTTTTCGTGCACACGCCCACGTCTGATTTTAGACCTTAATTCTGGTGAGCTTGTTATTCACGCTGAGCGATTATGGCCCAGTCATCAGGTGAGGGGCACAGTGGGAATCTCTGCCATAACGCAGGTGTTTATCGCTCTCTTTTGTTTAGCCTGATTATCAGGCACGAGTTCAGCTTCCTGAAGTTTGAGTCTGAAATTGTCTGCTAAGAGGATTTGGTCCGTACCAAATACTGCAGAAGCCGACCGGGCAGAACGTTGTGTTTCACTTCTTGCTTGCGGAGCTACAGGCATTGTGATACTACGAGTCCCAACTCCTCTGAACCCCCTCTAGCTCTGGTCCATTGCACTACTGCTTCTTTGATTCTTCCATCATAGAAGGGCAAAAATCAAACATGTTCGCTGTTGACTCGAGCAGTTCCCGATGAAGTTGTGAGAGGCACCGACCAAATTGGAGGGAAGACGATTCACATAAAAAAGGGGGAAAAATTACCAAGGACATGACCTTGGTGTCCTCAATGACCTTGGTGTCGTCAATGACTAAGACGCTCGTCAACAAAGCTTTTTTTCCAAGACTAAGACGAGCAAAGACTAACTAAAAAGTATCCTCTAAAGACGAACTTGACGACGTAATGTAATGGAATCGTTCGTCAACGAATCAGACGAGGCGAAAAATGTTAGGGCGGGACGAACGGAAATGAGATCCAATCAGAACTCCTCTTTTTCAGCTAGAAGGTCCTGGGTTCGATTCCCGCTAGGGGAGCTGCTGTGGGTGCTGGCGGCGTGTCTGCTCCTCCGCGTCATCAGTGCCCATACCCGAGGCGGGGTTGACGAAAGGGCCTTTCTGTGTGGAGTTTGCATGTTCTCCCTGTGTCCCCTAGGGTAGATACCCTCACAAAAACATGCTGTAATCCTGATGGAGGGGACTGGAACTGGTTGGAATAACGTGTTCCTTCCACGTGCTACGTCCAACCAGGGAAACTCCCCCCTGTCAGGTGAAAAGAAGGCAGCTTGGACTCCTCATGCATTGAAGGAAGCATGAGGCCAGTCCGCTGCCTTCCCAGTTTGGTGGAGGGTGTGTAGAGCCCAGGATCACATTAGGAATTGGCACTGGGTGAAAAAATGGGTTACAAAATCGTGGGATAAAAATTTTTTGAAAAAAAAAAAAGAACTCCTCGTTTTGTGGGACTAGCTGGGAAGACAATCAGAACGCTTCCCATTGCGGTTGATCGTCAGCATGTTGCATGGATCACTATTTGGCCATGATGGTTTTGTCACTATTCGGCCATGTTGTTTTTTTGTACTGCCTATATCGCAGGAAATGAGGAAACAGATCCATGTTTGCCTTGTAGTTCCCTTGTCCACTTGTGTTGTAAAGAAGAAGGAACCCCGGGTCCATACAATAGCGTATGAATAAATGAAATTTGAAATATCTACAAGTAGCCCACATGTTAACTTGGCTTACTACAACTAAACTGATAAAAGCTTGGAGAATTACAGTACAATTCAAGTACAACTAGAAGAAATTGAAAAAAATGTGATTGGACACTAGTTAAGTTGTTTAACAGCCACTTTGTTCAAGAACTTAATCCCTTATATGGGAATCGAACCCAGGCCGCCATGTTGCAAGACCAATGTTTTAACCATTAGACTGTTAGGTGAAGTGATAACCTACCCAATCAAGTGATTGGGTAGGTTACTACTGGAAATCCATAATGTCGTGGTATGACCCGGCCGGGAATCGTACCCCAGCCTCCCAGTCTCAGGGCGGACACTCTAACCACAAGGCCACTGAGTTGGTGCCATTACCATTACATTGAGTTTCACCCTGGGTTACACATATGTAGCATACAGTTTGTGAGAATGTTTTTGGACCAGTACTGCGACAGAAGTAGGTAGTTTTTAGAAGGAAATTATAATGAACCATAAAGAACACAGGACACTGTAAATTATGCTTAATTAAATTATTATTGAATTAATGAAAAGAAAATGAAAACCAAAACAAACAAATAAACAAATGCAAATTAATTAAATTAAACCAACATAGATTCGACCCAAGTCAGTGTTTAGTCAATTGTCCAAAGTTCATCCGGGATCAGTGTCATTGGGAGTCAGTGTGTGTGTAGTCAGTAGTCAGAGTGTGTGTTTGGGCATGGAGGGTCCTACCGTCCGGTTAAGACAGAAACAGAACAGTAGAGGTTTGTTTTGGGTTAGCTTGCCATTGTCTTCACTTTCATCGTCACCATGATCAGACGGTCGAAGAGTTAACTGGAAAAACCTGGCCTGAACACAAAAAGGCCAAATTAAACATCTACAATAAAACAATAAACTAACTGATCTCTACAAGTTCAAATAACAAAACAAATCAAATCAGCATTCACAAATAATGTCAATATTATACCATCAAATCCAAACAAACAATGCCATGATTGGTGAGCTCTGAGTGAGTGGTGAGCTGAGCTGTGAACTGTCACTAGTGACAACTTGGCCGAATAGGGACAGTCAAAAAGGGACAAACGAGCAATTTTCATTGGCTCGTAAAAACATCATTTTTTTTTCACTAAAAACAAAATTCACACCCATTCCATGTTTGTATGGCTTCAAAGTTCATGTGTAGGTCATTGTTATGCATTTTGATCAAAGATTGTAGGAGAAGAGACATTTTAACTGTTTTACATATAATTCAAGATGGCGGTTCATCTAAAGGTCAGAGGTCAAGACAAAAGTCAGAATACAAAAGTTGTTTGGCATAAGCAGACGCATAAGGGAATATAAGTTACATTTCTGAGAGTCAAGCAGTTCATGAGTTATAAGTGTTTAAAGTTTGCAATTACAGTTGAGTGCTATAGCGCCACCATTTGACCAGTGGTCACAGGCTTCGCATCATCACCGTTTGGCATCACCCTCTACCAGATTACAAATTTTCGCGAAAACCGACTGCACGGTTCAGCCAGAACAGCTATTTTTGGCGGGAGGAGGAGAAAAGAGACAGAAACAATGAAGTGACCAAGTCCACTTCGTGGACTGCTTGGTCACTTAAATATTCTCAAACAAACACTGATGTCGACAAAAGCACTAAAATATGCCCCAATGCTTCTTTAAAGAAACTATTTGTCATAGGGGCTGCTGGCCAATCAGCTGTGTCTGTTCGGATTTGTCCCGCCAACCCCGAGTCTCATTGGTTGATGGTATCGAGGGAAATCAGGTATTCCCAGACCTAATTCCCACCTGATGTCGTGTGGTAGTCCCGACTGATCCAAACCGCACTGAATAACCAATAGTTTGCATAGCGTCTTCAGGCTAGGACTCAAGTGCAGGACGATCAGGGGCCGAGGATCTACTGCAGAAAATGAAAAATAAATTGTGTGCACGGAACTGCATGCCACAAAGAAGACACGTTCCCCCACCCTGCAACAACACCTCATAGAATAAAATGAACGCTTGTCCCTGGGCTTAACCCTCTTCCAGGAGGATCTGTCTGGATTAAATTTCCACAGATGATTGTTAAAGATTTTATGCCCATCATATATGTACACTTCTCCATTGTAAGCAAAGGCTGAATGGCAGACGCGACTTTCTGGTTGGTGTGCAGAGGAACGGCTCGACCATGAACAACTCACCGTGTCAAACACTCTCATGTCATTGGAGCACAGTGAACGGGTCCCTGCGGTTGCATCATAGCCTCCAAATACAAACATCTTTGTTCCGATGATGGTGGCAGAGTGAGATGACGAACGAAGCCCCTGCTGCGTGCCCCTGATGTTGACTGAAGACCAGACCATGGTCGTACTGTCCAACACGTACACGTCATTAAAAAATCTGGTTTGGCCATGGAAAGACAATGCGGTCTGGTACTGCACATGTCTAAGGGAGGAACCCCCATAGATATACATGGCCTTCTCCAAGACACAGGCAGAGTGGTTCTGCCTCTGCTCCGGCACGGCCCCGTGAACCCTGGGTTTGAACCACCTGTGGGTGTCGACATCGAACACGTACAGCACATTGCAGTCAGCTTCTGGGGTGGACGAATGACATCTTCCGCCCCAGAGGTAGGCTATATGTTCTATTGGCACAACTGTGTGGCCGCGGCGAGAAGAGGGAACCTCTGGGTTGAATACTCTTACGGTTTTCCAGCGCAAAGACACCGTGTTGAAGACTTCCACCTCCAACTCGACTTGTCCGCCTAGCCACCCGAATGCGTAAATCTTCTGACCGAACGCAACAACTGAAGCAACACCTGAAGGAACATTGTGTTTTACACCCAAATACTTGACCCACCTAAACATTTCACGCGAAAAGAACAGCACTAACGACACAACATTAACCCTGTACTTTGATGGTTGTGCTGGACAAATGTCACCGTGAAGCTTGGCCAATCTGCAAAGCTGATGGTCAGGAAGACAGATGCCTCCTGAGCTTCCTGAAATGGCGAATTGATCTCGCATCTTCAAGTTTTTACTTGTGTGAGCGTAGCGGGTGCAAGTTAAGCGATCGGAGTGTGGTCGGCGGTCAGAGGTCCGCCGTCGGAGATCAGTCGTCCCTAAGGGTACTCTGATTGGTCGGTTCTGTAATATTTATAGGTCTCTTTAAGTATTGTCGAGGGTATCATCTCCTGGAGGTGTTGGGGGACTCTCTGCTCGCTAGCTCCGCTCATGCACAAGTAGCAAGCTCACGCAATGATCTAGTTATGATGACATCAGGGGTGGATCTAGGCATGGGCATGGGGGGGCAATGCCCCCCCTAAATGCCAAGACTGCCCCACCAAACATGATGGCATTCAAACAACCCAAGATATTTCAAATTAAAGTGCTTATATTTAAAATGATTTGAAACACTACTACTGTACTAACCAACTACAGCTGTGTTACCACTAAACCGACAGCATTTCATCATTGAAAACAGAACTCTCTGAGTCAGACCTCTAGCTTTATGCATGCTGCGTGTCTGTTGCAACTTCAACAACAACTGATGCTATTATCGATGCTTATACTTGCCTAATAAAAGTCCTGTAACTGAAAATGGTATGGGTGCGGCTTCTTTGCGCCACGGACGATGAAGCCGCCCCCTTACCATTTTCTCCTGCCTACCGCCCCCAATTGGGAAATTTTACATCCGCCCCTGGATGACATCCATTATGCCCTGTGGAAGAGACTTCTTTTCTCATGTGGAATGTGTTTCACTCTGAGAGCACACCCAGTGCACCATGTCAGTTTACATGACATACTGTAGGCAGGAGGAGAATCATTTTATTCTCTCAAGAGTTAAATTATATGTAAATGTCTGAATTACATCTTCGAGAATGTACACATTACAGAAAATGTAGAAGAGTTGTTATTTTGACCAATATTTTGTCAGTGGGAGTCTGAACTCAACATCAAATGCTGGTCCGTGGCTAAAATGCTGAAAAAATAGTACGCCCTGGTATGATAAAGATTGAAAACCTCTGCCGTAGGCAACCAGACTATTGTTATTTGTGCACTTTTTTATTCAGCCCAAAGTTTGCCACACTACTCCTCCCCCAGTATTTACTGGTCAAATCGAGCAGCTTCCTCGGTAGAGCCGTGCTTCCATTTTTTCTCGTTTCTATAAGTCCTAGGGAGCGAGCAAATGATTTTTGACACCTCCTGGAGATAATACTCATGACACTACTTTTAATTACGCCACCATTGCATCATCATGGGAATGTAGAGCGAGGCACACACAGCGAGAGAAACACAGTTTACAGTGATCTGCTATAGCAAAACGACTGGGAGGCCCCCACATCATCGAGGGCCACCGCACTTTCCCAGAATTGCAGTGTGTACTTTATTCTTGTTTCTAGAGCAGGGGGTTTTCAACAGGTGGTCCGGGGACCACCAGTGGTCCTTGAGAAGGAGGTTCCAGGTGGTCCCCAGGCTAAATGATGGAAAGTTGGTTAACCAGATGTAACTCTTGAGAATGTAAAAATGAAACCAAATGGACCCTTGCGGGTCCATTTGGTTTCATTTTTGCACTCTCAAGAGTTAAAATATTCATCATCTGAATTAGCACCACTTGATTAAAAAGTTTACACTGTTTTGTTGGCAAAATACAGCCTGGAATTGTGGACAAAACCAAAATAATTATTTAATTTTAGGTCTTTGGTGTGAAAATGTCCTCAAATGGTGGTCCGTGGCTCAAATGCTGAATAAATGGTGGTCCCTGGAGTCAAAAAGGTTGAAAACCCCTGTTCTAGAGTAATCTTTAGACACCTCTGGGAGATGATTCTAATGACACTTTTAATTAATTACGACACCATTACATCATCACCTAAATCGAAGAGAGTGCTTAGATAACAAAAGTCTGGTTGCCTCGCCCCCTCCTATTGGCTAGCCAATAGGATTGCCACAGGGCAACCACACTTACTTTGCAATTTCCCCCCCAAAAAATTGCATCGCTCTTGTTAAGAGTTCTCTTCCAAGCAGTTAACCTCTAAAAGTTTGATTCTCAAACTGTTTCATGTCAAGACAAGAACCCCGATCTCAAAAATATTTTCTAATAAAGATTTCTAATAAAAAATGCTTAAAAATGCACCTATTTTCTAACAGAAGCTGGTATTGTGTTTGTATCCCGTGCAGTGTTGGATGAGGCCACCAGTGCTCTCACAGAGGAGGCAGAGTCACAGCTGTACCGCGCCTGTAAACAGCTGGGCATGACCCTGGTCAGCCTGGGACACCGCAGCAGCCTGGAGAAGGTGCAGTAAAGCATGCATACTAAACTACATACATGGGTCACTAATAGACCTGCACAATGACGTCACCGCCCTGGTTCTGGAAGTGTTTTCCCCATTCATTTTTCTCATAGACTTTTTGAAAATAATTTGTATGAAGACGATTACAACGCAGACAAAGCCACAATATCATCATAAAATATCTGATTAGCAAGGTGTAGAAAACGGCAGGATACAACACTTTTTGTTTTGTTTTTCATCTTAGAAATTATTTCATGTCATGTCATCATGATTTGTCACAACCCGAGTTGGCTTTGTTTTCGAAAATTCTGAGGAAAAATTAATGGGGAAAAGTACAGTAAAATGTTGAAAATGGGCGTAATTCTGAACAATATGAAAGTTCAATCAACTACAACATTTTAAAGCAATTTTAAACTAAACTATAGTTTAAAAAATATAACAAAAAATTCATTCTCTGACTTGAACAAATTAATGAATAGATCATGATCATCAAAAAAAAAAACGATTTTGAGCCTGGCGATTCGATGTGGATATCATGGCATTAAGAATTGTGATACGTTGGTGTATCGTTTTTTTTTTTTTTGGCCACCCCTAGTCATGGACTCATGGGTTACTGCGTATTTTTGTAGCTTGAATTGAGGTCCCCAAAGTCATCTTAGACAGCTTTTCTAAAACTCTCAAACATCTTAGCCTGAGAAAAAGGGATGATTCTTTAATCCCACGTATGTAGTCATAGGGATAAACTACACAAAACCACATGATTTTGCCCTACAGTACTTGAAACTCATCCCATGTAAAATCATTACGTGTAGACAATAGACATAGCAGGCAAAATCCTGCATTTTTATCGATTAGTCCTCCACTAAGGCTAGAAAATTTACAATGACTAGAGTAGCTCACAGTCACAGTGAGATGGGAAACGGCTGGACAAATATAGGTCGGCCCTATGCATAATATTTAATATATAGTGGGAGGCTATATCAGACAGTGCACTCACATGGGAGAGAGAGAGAGAGAGAGGCATGCTGGTGGTGGTTACTAGGACAAGCCTGTAGTATTTGCACTCATCTTGTCCAGTGTTATGTTTCACGTTGTTTGCTGAGTGACCATATCTAACGCAGCAGACGCACACAGGGAAAGCAAAGATGCAGGGAATCCATCGCAAGGAATGAGAAAAACGAACTCCGCTATCAAGTTGATTAGGCTACTAATGAATGTGGAATCCCAGATGTGGGCGCGCGTCTGTGTGGTGCGCTCTTTCATGCGCTTTGCTTTGGTAACATGCCTGATCGTTGTCGAGCGCCGTATGGAACGTTCACCTTAGACATGTACTGTATATTTTGGTATTATATAAGCTCTGCATCATCATGTGGTTAATTGCGGGAGTATGCGAGATTTCGCGGTCCCGCTTATTTTATCTTGACCGCCCCTCTCCCTCCCGCAGGCATTTTCATGCCACCCGCACCGCAAAATTGCGTTGGGTCTCACGGGCACCACGGGGTCCCGTTCCCAATGCAGGCCTCTACTCTGTAGCATTAACAAGTCCTAGTGGAATAACCCAACAACACCCATGCACCACCAATCCCCTCCACCAGATGGCACTCAGCGTTATTACATGTGCATACAGTTGTGTTCAAAATAATAGCAGTCTGTTTAAAAAACTGAATAAAGCCCAAAATCCTTATAGTGGTTTTAATTCCATGCATTGGGAACACTGCACATCATATTTTAAATCAAAACATGAAGAAAAAAGCAGAAATTATTTAATTACTTTACAGAAAATGAAGAAAAATGAACATTGGGCTGTTCAAAAAAATATCAGTGTCTGCACTTTACTTTAAAAACCTCAAATATTTACTGTATTAACTGAAAAATATCCAGGATTCAGCATTCCTGTGAATCACTGAACTAATATTTAGTTGTATAGCCACTGTTTTTGAGAACCGCTTCACATCTGTGTTGCATGGAGTCAACCAGGGGTGGACTGACAGTCTGGCATACAGGGCATTTTCCCGGTGGGCCGACCCCCCCCGGGGGCCGTTAATGTCGTGTTTTAATTTAAAAAAGAAAATCTGCACAAAACCGGCCCACGAATCAGTGCTGGCGGCCCTCTGTCCTCTTCAAATGAGACTGCCTATTGCAGGGTTTTTATAGTTAACTAAAACTAACTAACTAATTTTAGTTAGCCCGAGCCCCAGAGCCCCTTATGTCTTAAATTCTCATGGGGGCTCAGGCCCCGGAGCCCCCACAAAGATTCAGAGGGCCGCTCTGAGGGCCGCTCTGAGACAAAATTGCCCGGTACGTTTTGAGCTCCCAGTCCACCCCTGGAGTCAACCAACCTCTGGCATCTGTGAACAGGTATTCCAGCCCAGGATGATTTCACAACGTTCCATAATTCCTCTGCATTTCTTGGTTTTGCCTCAGAAACAGCATTTTTAATGTCACCCCACAAGTCTTCTATCGGATTAAGGTCCGGGGATTGGGCTGGCCACTCCATGACTTTAATTTTGTTGGTCTGGAACCAAGAAGCTGCTCGCTTCATGGTGTGTTTGGGGTCGTTGTCTTGCTGAAACACCCATTTCAAGGGCATTTCCTCTTCAGCATAAGGCAAGATGACCTCTTCAAGTATTTTGATGTATCCAAACTGATCCATGATGATAAATAGGCCCGACACCATAGTAAGAGAAACATCCCCATAGTAAAGCATGGTGGTGCAAGCATCCTGATACTCTTACTATGGTGTCGGGACTATTTATCGCATACCAGGGATACATTGGTCGACTCCATGCAACACAGATGTGAAGCGGTTCTCAAAAACAGTGGCTATACAACTAAATATTAGTTTAGTGATTCACAGGAATGCTGAATCTTGGATGTTTTTCAGTTAATACAGTAAATATTTGAGTTTGTAAAGTAAAATGCAGACACTGCTATTTTTGAACAGCCCAATGTTCTTTTTTTTGTTTCATTTTCTGTAAAGTAATTAAATAATTTCTGCTTTTTTCTTCATGTTTTGATTTAGAATATAATGTGCAGTGTTCCCAATGCATGGAAATAAAAACCATAATAAGGATTTTGGACTTTATTCATTTTTTTTAAACAGACTGCTATTATTTTGAACACAACTGTATATAGTACAGTAAAATGCCCAGTGGTGAACTGTTGCCTGTTTTTTTTTTTGTCTGCTTCAACCACAACAGTACCATGATGTCCAGCTGAAGCTGTGTGGTGAGGGCCGCTGGGAGCTGAGCAAGCTGAAGGGCAGTGGTGGAAACCTAGTCCTCAGAGAAGCAAGCATGTGACCTTTAGAATGACCGCTCTGCGCATAACTAGAGACACCTGGGGATGAAGAGGTGAGCGTCAGTCACTCTCCCAAAACTGCCATGTTTACATGACTGGATTTTTACTCTGGCCTGGGCCAGAGTTGTGCCAGTGTGCCATAATGGGCACATATAATGTATTATAATTGTTTTTAATCATTTGGGTCGGGATTTGCTTGAGTAAGACATGTTATTCATTAAGAGGCATGCACTCCTGTCCTGAACATACAGTATTCTATTCAATCTTTCATATTTCTCTGGCTGGATTGGTATAAATCATTGTATCGGTTATGTTAATCAAAGATTTCAATTTTAAATGTCAGGTTTTTGCTGCCTTTTTTCCCCTCGTATCCTGGTTTTGTAACTCCTTTGAGATAGATCCCAGGTGTGATTGTCAAACACATATTGTTCTGCACTGCACACTGTCAAGAACTTGCAACTTGCTTTTCAACATTGTTAGTCTTTCCTTCATCAGGGCAGACAATGTGAGAATTCATACAACTTTGAATTAAGGGCTTTATCTGAAACGCATGCATTATCGCAGCAATTCCACCGTGCCACTTAGTGCTGACAGATGAGAATCGCGTAGCGAGAAAAAAAAGATCAAAATCAAATGCAGGCGTGTGCACAAAACGAGCACGTGAGCACAACAAACAACACTGGACGCCGTGCGATAACGCCCGGCATCAAACGCTTGTCGCCGGTCCCATTGAAAATGAAACGGAAGGCGTGATTTATTACTCCCTGTCTGTAAAGCCCTTTATAGTTAAATAAGCCCTTTAAATGTTTCTGCAGTGCTCTGACAAGTCATGGGTTACATTGACTTTAACACCTGCATACTAGTTCTTTATGTATCAGCTAAAGGCTATCAGCCTTTAGCTGATACATAAAGAACTAGTATGCAGGCGTTAATTCCTCTTCTCTCTCATCGGTTACAGCCTGGTAGTCATTATTACACAACATTATTTTATATTATATTGTTTAAAATGAGGATGGTTCTTAATTTACGTATGATTGTAGATTTTTTTTTATTTTTCTATCTGTTATGCATCTGATTACAGTATTACCTGTTTTCCTTGCTTACTGCAAATCACTCTCCATTAAGAGTGTCTGTTAAAAGCCTAAACTGTATCTCTATTTAATTCAGCAAAATGACAGTTAAAGCAAATCAACAAATCAAAACATTACAAAATACAACAATCACACTTTATGCATTGAATGACAGCCGGCGAAGAAACTTCTGCTTTCCTGGCCTAGTTCTATAAAGGCAATGTGAAAGGACAGACCTTAGATAGAATGTGCACTGGCTTCCATAGTCGGGCTTGAGTGTTATATTGTGGGTCCAGAACAAACTGTACTTTACTAATAATGGCACATGATTGACCTTGTGTATGAATGAACTCTTAAACTACAATGTACCGTATAAATGTTGTTTTTAAATGCGCTTTAAAAGTTACTTTACATCTAGCCTCTGTCCCCAGGCTTACATCTGCGCTGTGAAATAACAGCCTGGGGACAAGGTACGCCAGAGAGACTTCTGGCATGTAAACTTCCCCCGGAAGGTGACGTTTTTCAGCCAGTCGTGGCGCGAAGCGACACGGGCGCTGAAGCCGCCCCCATACCATTTTCTCCTGATGATGATGCCGCACCTATACCATTTTCGGTTACAGGACTTTTATTAGACAAGTAAAGCATCAATAATAACAATAGTTGTTGCAACAGACATGCAGCATGCATAAAGCTAAAGGTCTGACTCAGAGAGTTTTCTGTTTTCAATGATGAAATGCTGTTGGTTTAGTGGTGACACAGCTGTAGTTACTTAGTAGCAGTAGTAGTGTTTCAAATCATTTTAAATATAAGAACTTTAATTTGAAATATCTTGGGTTGTTTTGCATGCCATCATGTTTGGTGTGGCAGACTGGGCATTTAGGGGGGCATTGCCCCCCCATACCCAGATCCACCCCTGACCCAAGCAATTGTAGCAGAAGGAATATGACGTAGGAGATGAACGAGAATCCAATGTAGACAGACACTAATCATAATGATTAGTTAGTTCTTTCATTTTGGTTCATATTAACACTCCAGGGAACTTGGCCAACCAAAATGTGCCTTGCTGCTATGTGAAAACAAAACGTCTTTGTGGTGGCCATGTGTCAGTTTAGTGTGTTTGATACTTCAAAGGAAATAAGAAATGAACACGTTAGATTCAGTCAAATTTAGTTTTAATACAAATTTACATATCAAGATTGTTTATCATCTCTTGTTTACAGTAATTTTATTGAAATACATGGTTTTAAAACAAACAAATGTTCCTCCCTTTCATTTCTGTAGGATATTGTATGTATGTTGATGACGACTGTCTGTGTCTGGGGGTAAACTTCAGTTGATAAACATCAACTACCGTAATTTCCGGACTATAAGCCGCACCTGAATATAAGCCGCACCAGCTAAATTTGGTGCAAAATACTGATTTTTCCATATATAAGCCGCACCAGACAACAAGCTTCATGTTAGAGCAGTGGTTTTCCACCTTTTTGATCCCAGGGCCCACTATTTATTCAGCATTTGAGCTACAGACCACCATTTGACAACATTTTCACCCCACAGAACCCAAAACTAAAGATTTCTTTTGGTTTTGTCCACAATTCCAGGATGGATTTTCGCAAAAACAAAACAGGAAAACCATAGAGATCAAAATGACCATGACTTATTAATTAAGTGTGCTAATTTAGATGGTGAATATCATAACTCTTGAGAGCGTAAAGATGAAACCAAATGGACCCGCTAGGGTCCATTTGGTTTCATTTTTACGCTCTCAAGAGTTAAATCTGGTTAACCAACTTTCCATCATTTGCTCTGGAGGGCCCACTTGGAACCCTCTCAGGGACCACTGGTGGTCCCCGGACCACCAGTTGAAAACCTCTGTTCCGCACCATTGGCCGCACCGTTGTATAAGCCGCAGGGTCAAAAGCATGTGAAAAAAGTAGCGGCTTATAGTCCGATACGATACACACATTGTGCTATATAACTGTAGTACAGTGAGGAAAATAATTATTTGATCCCCTGATGATTTTGTAAGTTTTCATGGTTAGAAAGAAATGAGCACTCTCTCATTTTTATGGTACTTTTATTTAAACAAATAGAGACAGAATATGAACAAAAATGTCCATAAGAAAATAATATTTAAAGGTTATAAATTAATTTGCGTTAGAGCTCGTGAAATAAGTATTTGATCCCTAAGCACAACCTGACGTAGTACTTGGTGGAAAAACCCTTGTTGGCAAGCACGGAAGTCAGACGCTTCTTGTAGTTGGTCACCAAGTTTGCGCACATCTCAGGAGGAATTTTGGCCCACTCCTGGTGAGATCTACTCTCCAAATCCTGAAGGTTTCGAGGCTGTTGCTTGCCAACTCGAAGCTCAAGCTCCCTCCATAGATTTTCTATAGGATTAAGGTCTGGAGACTGGCTAGGCCACTCCATGTGCTTCTTCGTGAGCTACTCCTTTGTTGCCTTGGCCGTATGTTTTGGGTCGTTGTCATGCTGGAAGACCCAGCCACGACCCATCTTCAGTGCTCTGGCTGAGGGAAGGAGGTTCTTGTCCAAGATCCTGCGGTACATGGCCACATCCATCGGCCACACAATGCGGTGAAGTTGCCCTGTACCCTTAGCAGAGAAACAGCCCCAAAGCATAATGTCTCCACCTCCATGCTTGACGGTGGGGATGGTGTTGTTGGGTTTGTATTCAGCATTTCACTCCCTCCAAACACGACAAGTCAAATGGATGCCAAAGAGTTGAATTTTGGTCTCTTCTGACCACATCACCTTCCCCGCAGCCTGGTCTGAATCATTTAGGTGGTCATTGGTGAACTTTAGACGGGCCTCTGTGCGCCTTCTTGAGCAGAGGGACATGACTGGGCACTGCAGGATTTCAATCCGTTATGGTGTACTATGTTACCAATGTTTTTTTTGGTGACTGTGGTCCCAGCTGCCTTCAAATCATTAACAACACCATCCCCATCGTCAGGCATGCAGGTGGAAACATTATGCTTTGGAGCTGTTCCTCTGCTAAGGGTACAGGGCAACTTCACTGCATTGTGTGGCCGATGGATGGAGACATGCACTGCAACATCTTGGACAAGAACCTCCTTCCCTCAGCCAGAGCACTAAAGATGGGTCTTGAAGAAGCACATTAAGCTCATGGAGTGGCCTAGCCAGTCTCCAGACCTTAATCCTAAAGAAAATCTATGGAGGGAGATTGAGCTTTGAGTTGGCAAGCAACAGCCTCGAAACCTTGAGGATTTGGGGAGGATATCTAAACAGGAGTGGGCCAAAATCCCGCCTGAGATGTGCACAAACTTGGTGACCAACTACAAGAAACGTCTGACTTCCGTGCTTGCTAACAAGGGTTTTTCCACCAAGTACTAAGTCAGGTTGTGCTTAGGGATCAAATACTTATTTCACGAGCTCTAACGCAAATTAATTTATAACCTTTAAATATTATTTTCTTATGGACATTTTTGTTCATATTCTGTCTCTATTTGTTTAAATAAAGGTACCATAAAAATGACAGAGTGCTCTTTTCTTTCTAATCATGAAAACTTACAAAATCATCAGGGGATCAAATAATTATTTTCCTCACTGTATGTATTGGTCCTGCTCAGTAACAATGGGAGGTACGCTGGTTGTGTGTCACAACAGAAGTGTCCGTCCGTCAGTGTTGCCAACTGCCATAATCCAAAATGCAGTAGTTGGTGGCACTTCCAAGATGCACTAGAATGCGCTAGAGCAGTGGTTTTCAACCATTTTGATACGAGGGCCCACTAATTATTCTGCATTTTACCACCATTTGGTGTTGAGTTTAGTCTCTCGGACTAATTTAGGAGAAATAACTGGGCAAAATGTTGGTCAAAATAGCAATTCTTCTACCTTTTCTAAATTTGTAGATTTGGTAATTCAGATGTTTAAAATATAATTTAACTCTTGAGAAATGAATCCAAATGGACCCTCATGGGTCCATTTGGTTTCATTTTACGATCTCAAGAGTTACAGATCTATAAGGGTCCATTTGGTTACCAATGGTCCTTTCTAGGAAGGAAGGAGGACTCTATCATAGGAGGAAAAATGGTGAAAAACCAGGGTTTTATCTCTGGCGCCTGTCAACCAATTTCGCCCCAACTCACCAGCAAAAAAGCACTAGATTTTCCACCAGGAGTTTTTCTCTAATTTTGGCGCTAGGGGGGCCTGAAAAAAAAAAAAGCTAAATATAGCTTTATTGCATCATAAAGGTGAGTAACGTTTCGAGCACAAATTTGTGCACAGTTTGTGCTCGAAACGTTACTCACCTTTATGGTGCATTAAAAGCTACCAGTCCAGCATCTGAGCCCTCAGTGTGCGAGCTTTTCTTTATCATTTTTGACCACCTGGAACCCTCTCAGGGACCACTGGTGGTCCCCGGACCACCTGTTGAAAACCCCTGCCCTAGTGGGTCAGCAGCACAGAGCCGCCGGTGTCCCTGAATGACCTCCTGGACAGCAGACGGGTCGTCCAGCGTGCTGAGGTCACCCAGGCCGTCCGTGTCGCGCTCCACCACCTTGCGCAGCACCCGACGCATGATCTTCCCTGAGCGGGTCTTTGGTAGACGCTGGACCAGCTGGTAATGGGGGGGAAAAACACACACTGGTTTAGCAACTAAAGACCATTAAGGCATATATACAGAAGTCTTTGATGATAATTGATGTGTTAAATTAAGCGTTTTCAACCTTTTCCATCCCAGGGCCCACCATTTATTCAGCATTTGAGCCACGGACCACCATTTGAGGACATTTTAGCCCCACAGAGTAGACCTCCCAAACTAAAGATTTCCTTTGCTTCTGTCCATGACCATTAATCTTCTAGTTGTGTAGTTTAGGGCTAATTCACATGATGAATATTTTAACTCTTGAGAGTGTAAAAATGAAACCAAATGGTACCGCCAGGGTTCATTTGGTTTCATTTTTACGTTCTCAAGAGTTACATCTGGTTAAACAACTTAGCTGGGGACCACCTGGAATCCTCAAGGACCACTGGTGGTCCCCGGACCACCTGTGGAAAACCGCTGTGTTAAATTATTGTACTTATCTATTCAGTGTCCAAGTTTCATCAGTTACTTATAGAGGGTATGCACATGCATAAAGTGAATGGCAAATTGAGTGACTGAAGTGATTATATTGTCATTTAATCCATTTTGTCCTGACTAGATTCTAGTTTCTAACACTAAATTCTAGTTGCTGATTCTATATTCTAGTCCCTGACACTAGATTCTAGTTTTTCTGAAACAATCCATGTTCCTGTGTCAGTGATGCTCGACATATTTCATGCCAAGGACCACCAGAATTATCAATATTTGGCCTATATCTGAAAACATGTTGTTCCAGGGATCCCCCAGAAGCAAGGATTTGAGCTAAAAATGTTTGCTTCTGAAAATCTGAAATAATATATTCAAAGATTTTCGCCACATTTTCACATGTTTTTCCAAAATAGCAGACCTACATAGCGTGCCACTCGGCGGCTGTCAAGGCCAAACTGTATTTATTTTTTATTTATTTATTTATTTTTTGCCGTTTGGCGCTCAGTGGATGTTCACGCATAACTTCTCTGTTTGATTATGATGTCATTGTGAATAGACAATTTACGTTCACAAAACACAAGAAATGGCTCTGCAAGTCTGCAACATGTTAGCTTGCAGAATGCAGATCTATTTTTGTGGCATGAGACACATTAGTATAAACCAAGCCTTATGCTGCATTAAGATGGAATCAGGCAAGCGGTAAACTCCAGAAACTTGCTGAACAGAATGGCAAAAATATGAAATACTTTAACATTGACGCCGCCTGCCATTTCTGTTGTTGCTTCTGGCTGCCTGCCATCCTGTTCTATATGTACACTTCCCTTTGGTCATCTACTGTTCGCCTGATCCTATGTGAAAGCAATCTAATCTAATCTGGGCGGCGTCAGGAAATCCAACCTTTCTGGTCACCAGTCATAGTGGGTGCCACATGTGTCACTGTGGAGGCCGCTCCATCTGGACTCTGTTATTGTTTATTAGCCGATTATTGGTCTGCATTCAGACGCTAATCCTGTGAATAACAAACTGCTCCGATATTAACCTTTCCATAACTGTTAATATCATTATGTATCGGACATTGTGTTAGCAGATTACTACTGTAGGTACAAATTGTTAGTAAAGTTCTAGCTACAAATTCCATAAAATTCTGTGCACCATCCAAATCAAGCCTACAAAACACTTGATACGAACATTATGTTCTCTCAGTCCATCACTGCTTTGTTCTTAGAAGATATCTTAATACATTACCACAGTGGCTTTCAATCTTTGATACCAGACCCCCACTATTCATTCAGAATTTGAGCCACGAACCGCCATTTGATGACATTTTAGCCTCACAGACCCAAAACTAAAGATTTATTTTGCTTTTGTCCACAATACCAGGCTGGATTTGGGAAATAAAACAGTCAAACAGATACAGATCAAAATGACCATTAATCTTCTACATTCTCTAGTTGTGTAGACTTGGGCTAATTCACAACTCTTTAGAGCATAAACAAATGGAGCTGTAAGGGTTCATTTGGATTCAATTGGAGTTGCATCTGGCTAACCAACTTTCCATCATTTAGCCTGGGGATTATATGGAACTTTCTCAAGGTCCCCGGATCACTGGTTGAAAACCAAAGCATTACCTGAATGTGGTCTGGGCAGGCATACTTGGCGATGCTTACAGACACCATCTCTTTCAGTTGCTGGCTCAGGACAGCCTCTTCCACCTTCACCCCCTTTTTCAGCACCACAAATGCATAGACGCCTGCAGGGTTGGCAAGGCAAAGAAAGAGAGAGAGAGAGAGAGACGGCCGTTAATAACATCTCCATGTTCCAGCATGAAGGATGAAGGTGAGCGCAGAGCGCAGAATGTACAGCACGGTAGTTCTAGAGGTTTTTTTTGAATAGTTGCTGATGCTTTAAAGCAGTATTTTTAACTTTTTGACACTAGGCCCCACTATTTATTCAGAATTTGAGCCACAGATTTGTTTTGCTTTTGTCCACAGTTCCAGGCTGGATTTGGGAAAACAAAACAGCCAAACCTTACAGATCAAAATGACCATTAATCTTCTAAATGCTCTAGTTGTGTAGACTTGTGCTAATTCAGATGATGAATATTTTAATTCTTGAGAGGGTAAAATGAAACCAACTGGACCCTTATGCGGGTCCATTTCATTTTCACGCTCAAGGAAATAAACCTGATTACCCAACTTTCCATCATTTAGCTGGGGACCACCTGGAATTATATCAAGGACCACTGGTTGAAAACCACTGCTTTAAAGCTTTTCACTTCACCTTGTCCTTTGATGTCATGTGAGTATCCTATGACCGCAGACTCAGCTACCCCAGGACACTGGTTCTACAACAGAGGGGCAGAAACACATTCAAATACTGTTCAACCATTTATAGGAGAAAAAATGTGATGGTTGTTTGAGCTTAATTAAAGTACAGTAGTATTCATTTACAGTTGCCACATTTTGTACTGCTAAAATATAGAAATGGTGCAGAACAACATTTCCTCTTTTTAGCAGTGCGTTAACGGCAGATTATGCGTCCGATTAAGCGTCAGATCTACCGGATGTAAGCTGGCGTAATCGTGTTTCTCCTGTTTCTACCTGGATGGTAAATGGGAAACGGCTGGTTTGCTGGGAAAGTGTACGCTCGCTGAGTATAGAATGATGATGCCATTCAAAAATGCATAGGATAGAATGGGTGCGGGTGCAAAATCTTTTCAAAATGGCTGCGCCCATGTTGTCCCAAGTGAAATACGACAAAACGACGATCAGCAAACAATACGTTCGGATGAAAATATATTTATTGAATGTAATTGGTTAGTTTACGAGGCCTCATATTCGGCCATGGAGAACAGCTCATTATTTAGTTCGGCGTGGGGTGTGTTAAGCTGCTAGCGTTCTCAAGGGTTGACTGTTTGTGTTTTTGTAGATAATGCCCTACTAAATGAAATTATATGAACCTTCATTGAGGAAAAGTTATCCCCATTTTTTAAAACTATTCATGAGCTGATATAACGGCTACATCGTAGCGGTTTGGGACACATGAGCAACATTTTGCAAGGTCACTGATTATCTGCAGGGTCATTGGCCGGGGCCAGTGCTCACGCTTTTATCCCGGATCATCTCTTAGCACAGGGTCTAAGAGATATCTCCCTGCCGCATCCCAACCCTACAGTATTTCTCTCTTCAGAGGTCGTCCGGTCTCATCCAAGAAGCAAGAGACGGGCTGATCGGACACCTACATTATTAGCCCAGGGATTGACACTAACACTTGCCCGCTTGCCCAGGGCAAGTAAAAAAAAAAAAGGCAAGTGAAGACTGCCACCTAATTGATATATTTGTCTTGAAGGTCTTCATTGCACTCTGCCTCTGTGTCTTTCCCTGCTTTCTAGCTATCTCTCATATCTCTCTCCCAGGTCCATTTGGCTCCAAACTATCATAACCACAATGGGAACCACTGATTTACAAGTTGAATATTTACTGTAGCTGATTTGTGACTTAACCAAAACAGTCCTTGACTGCAAAAGGAAATGTTTAAAGCACCAACTAGAAAGTAAACTTAAAGTAAATGGAAAATTTACGATATATATTTTGGGGGGCAAGTGACCATGACCTGAGGGCAAGTAGAACCTGACTTGCACTTGCCCGATAGGCAAGTGCCTCGGAGACCTTAGTGTCAACCCCTGAAGCCTATAGTTTTTTCCCAGATTCTTCTGCAGCCTCGTTCTCCTTTGTCGCCCTTCCTTCCTTCCGCATACTTGGCTCCAGAAGAAACGGTGCTCTGATTTCCCTAGGGGAAGAGGAGCATCTTGCTCATTTATTTTCTCATTTAGGTGCTCTGTCTGCGCGCTCCTCCATCCCAGGCAACTCTGTGACGATGAGGTCTTTAGTGTTTTGCTTGGGACTCTGTAGTAGTTCTCCCTATCCTGTGAGTTAACTGAAACTAATAGAAACTAAAAATGAATGCAAAAAACGATTAACTAAAACTGTAATGTGGGTTCAGAAAACTAACTAAAACTACCCGAAATACCCTTAGTTTTAGTTTTTATAAAGCTTTTAAATCCTGAATGTTTTGGTGACCAGCATGAGAAGGAGCTGCTTCTAGATCTTTTATCCACTTCCGAGTTCCATAACACTGGGGGTAAAAATTGTGTTCTTGTGGGAGAGTGCAATTATACAATCTACAATGTACTAAGCAACTCAAAGCAAGGGTTGAATACCAACCTTTTCCTACTTTGGCACAGTTTTTAATCCTTTACCTGACAACCAAAGCACAGAAAAAACAAAAACAAAAAAAACTAAAACTAACTATTTTCACTAAATATTTTCACCAAAATAAAAACTAAATAAAAACTAGCAAACCCACTCTAAAAACAAACTGAATTAGTAAATAAAATGCCAAAACTAACTAAAACTAAACAAAAATGAAAAATCCATAACTATAATACCCTGATCCAAGGCTTGTGCATTGTGTTGGAACCCTAAACTTCTGTTCTCTCTGTTACTCTCTGCCTTGCCATTGGCAATTTCCAGACAGATCAGATCAGATCAGATCAGATTCACTTAAAGGGGAATCCCACCCATTTTCAACATTTTTTCTGAGAGAGTACAAATTTCAAATCATCAGCCAGCAACAGTTGGCAGTCTTTTACCTTGACATCTATGTAGTTTTACTCAAAAGTGAATGAGTAAACCTACATAGATGACCCCCCCCCCCCCCCTCACACACACACACACACACACACACACACACACACACACACACAATAAAATGCTTTGTGTGCCCCTGCTTGAACCACCATATACAGTAACACACCACTATATGCAAATTGCCAAATAGCAAAAATATAATGCTGGATAGCATGTTGTGAGTGACCATATAGATTGGCTGTTGTTTTGCATTGTATATATTTACTATTATCAGTGAATGTTCTTCTATTATCGGTGAATATGCCCAGCAATAAGTGTGTCTCTGGAGGTAGAGCAGTTCGAATCCCACATTCTCCTGCTCTACATGAATCGCTCCTGATGTGCTGACTGTGCCTTGTGTGGTTTGCGAAGCAATCAGTGTATGAATGGGTGAATATAGTGCACTATGTAAAGCACCTTGTTATGTTGCCATGCACCGTTTACCCCAGCAAAATGATAGTTTGGAATTAGAACCAAGTGGACCTGGGAGAGAGATAGGTAGAGATAGCTAGAAAGCAGGAAAGACACAGAGGCAGAGTGCAATGACTGCCTTCAAGACAAATTTATCTTGTGTTGTGTTATAGTGCACTAAGTTGCACACTTGCCCGATCGGGCAACCAGGTAGCAGTCTTCACTTGCCCCACCATTTTTTTACTTGCTCCGGGCAAGCGTTAGTGTCAACCCCTGCCCCACCACACACCCACACCTACATGAATCGCTCCTGATGTGCTGACTGTGCCTTGTGTGGTTTGCGAAGCAATCAGTGTATGAATGGGTGAATATAGTGCACTATGTAAAGCACCTTGTTATGTTGCCATGCACCGTTTACCATTTTTGGTTGAAAGCAAATTTCGAAAAGAAGTGCAGTTGCTCACTGGCAGTTACTCTACATACCACTACATCCTCCAGCTCTGCTGTTCCAATCCGGTGGCCGCTCACGTTGATGACATCATCCAGACGGCCAATGATCTGGTAGTGTCCGTCCTTGGAGCGATAGGCGCCGTCGCCAGTAAAGAAGTAACCTTTAGATAAAACAGGAAGGGAGCAGCTATATGAACAACGGAACTTGCTAAGCTTAATTGACCCGTTGCGAAGCCTCTCTCCAAACTGCAATGATACACTATTTCCCAAACAATCGGTCACTAGTTTGGGTGGGGTAGACATCCCAATTCTCTCAGCATCAATAGTAACATCAGTTGTTGTTCAAGTTGCAACAGGGGCACAGCATGCATAAAGCTAAAGGTCTGAGTCAAAGTTTTCTGTTTTCAATGATGAAATGCTGTTGGTTTAGTGGTGCCACAATGGTAGCTAGTTAGTAGCAGTAGTAGTGTTTCATTTTAAATATAGGCTCTTTCATTTGGGATATCTTGGGTTGTTTTGCATGCCATTCTGTTTGTGTTTGGTGGGGCAGGCTGGGCATTTAGCATTACTGCCCATGCCTAGATGCGCCCCTGTAAACCTACCAGGATAAGGCTGGCAGTAGGTCTCAGTGAATCTCTGGTGGTCGTTGTGGATGGTTCTGGCCATGCCAGGCCACGGCTGGGCAATACACAGAGCTCCAGATGTCTCATTGGCAGTCAGCTCCTTACCCTGGATTAAAAACAACAGCAACCCCCACCCATAAAAACAGCTATTGTCACACTGTGCTTTATGCATTGTTCTGAGTACAAAGGGACAATTAAAAGGGAAAGCGTTGACATTGCGCAGAGCACGTACTCGTTTTACAATCAAATGGCGTCCACTTCAAAAGGTTGCCTAAAGTAATTAATGCAACTATTCAATATTTAGCAAACATGTGTTTTATATAGTACTTATTTGATGGGAATTTTGTCCAACTCAATGTGATTATTGGACATCTGGCCAATATTGTTGACCAATAATGTTGTTAATCATCTCCTTATCCAATCACTAGAGGGTAACGGATATTCACTTTTTAGGGCCTTTCAGACAGAGAGATAAACGGCCACATCATCGCAGAGATTTCACTGTATATTTTAAAGAAAATCACCAGAATCGAGGTCCAAAATCAGACGCAGGCACGTGCACAAAACAAGCACGCGGGAAACAAAATCATTGGACCGTGAGATGACGCAAGTGTATCATCGCACGGCGTCCACTGATTTTGTCTTCTCAGCACAAAATGTAGGTCTCATTGAAAAATGAGAGCAACTAGAGTCTCATTTAATCGCTCACCGTGTGAAAATCCTTTTTTTTCCTCCAAATGGAAAAGGAAATAGGTAGAAATGCAACATTAATTTCCTTTTTAGAATGATGTTCCTCATAATGTTGAGGAAAGGTGTATGTGCAATTGTGCATGCCTGCATTTCAGTGGTCAGGCTAATCTGTGGATTTCATGAGCAAGAGCAAAAAATAACTAATGACGTCAACAAGTTTTTACAACCAAAGTTAAGCCCTAAACAAATAGCCGATCTGCTCTTTTCTTTAAAAAGATAATATACTACCATCATAGACGAGATATTATTTGTTTAGTTTCCTTTTCTGCCTCTATTACAGTCCCCAAAATAGGGATAAGGACCCCTGCCAGGTTTCAGAGTGTTTAATGGAGCATTTGACAGCGACAGCGCGGGATGGAACAATTAGAGGGGTTGAGACCGGGACGGGTATCAAAAGTGACACAGCTGGTGCCTGTTTCATAATCCCAATCTGCCTGTTTCATAATCCACCTCCCCCCACAGGGGTTGACACTAAGGTCTCCGAGGCACTTGCCCATCGGGCAAGTGCAAGTCAGATTCCACTTGCCCTCAGGTCATGGTCATTTGCCCCCCCCAAAAAATATTGTAAATTTTACATTTAAGTTTTCTTCCTACTTGGGTGCTTTAAACCAGGGGTTTTCAACAGGTGGTCCGGGGACCACCAGTGGTCCCTGAGAGGGTTCCAGGTGGTCCCCAGCTAAGTTGGTTAACCAGATGTAACTCTTGAGAACGTAAAAATGAAACCAAATGGACCCTTGCGGGTCCATTTGGTTTCATTTTTACACTCTCAAGAGTTAAAATTCATCATCTTAATTAGCCCATAGTGGTCACCCCAAACTATCATTTTGACCCCATCAAAATGATAGTTTGGAATTGGAACCAAGTGGACCTGGGAGAGAGATAGGTAGAGATAGCTAGAAAGCAGGAAAGACACAGAGGCAGAGTGCAATGACTGCCTTCAAGACAAATTTATCTTGTGTTGTGTTATAGTGCACTAAGTTGCACACTTGCCCGATCGGGCAACCAGGTAGCAGTCTTCACTTGCCCCACCATTTTTTTACTTGCTCCGGGCAAGCGGGCAAGTGTTAGTGTCAACCCCTGCCCCACCACACACCCACACTTGCAAGGGTGTGGCACTAAACGCCAGCACTCTACCTCACTGTCCATCAGCACCGGCCTGATGCCGAAGAACGGTCTCATGGCCATTCCTGGGAAAATCTCAGCGTCTGGCTCCGACGGCTTTGGTGCAATGCAGATACCACCTGTCTCTAGGAGAGAGACAACACAAGGAGGGGAGAAATCACACTTGTGTGAAGGGAGCTTTGCAACTCACTTCAAAAACCGTGTCGCGGCTTTTTGTGCAGACCCAGGAACGGACATGCATACAAACATTGGTACCTAGTGGAGCGGTTAGGCGCTGCTCAAAAACAAAGTCGTATGAGACGCTAATAAAAAATAGAAGAGTGCAAACTAGGCCATGACGTACTTGTGCGTGAGAGCAGCGGACTAATTACGTCACCCCCGAACCGGCCAATCGGAGCACCCCGAGGGACCGACACCAACACGCCTTACTTCTCTACTCTGTAGAATGCCAACTTGCGCAGTGTGCACAAGTAGGCCATGGCCTAATGGCGTGTAGTGAATGATCACTACACATGGCACTGTTTAACAGATTCAGGCCATGGCCTTACTTGTGCTACCCTGTCCCTGACACCAGGAGATAATAATCATGACAAAATACTCTTGACAGTACTCATAAAGATCTTGTAATTACGTCACCATTACATTCTCGCCGAAACCAGAGTCCACTGAGGGACGATGGATGGTCGACAGTAGACGACCACAAACCGATCGCATTACTTGCACTTGCTCTGCCAAAGCAAAAGTGCACGAAAATAAATAAATAGGCTACATAAGCACATCTGTGATTTCAGAAAAAATAGCAAGAGAATGACATGATTCTACCTATATGAAAAATGTAAAATTGTAAAACTGAATATTTAATGCTGTGAATGACGGTCTGCAGATTTGACAAGGAATGATTAAGTTACTGAACCTCAGACAGCAGAGGTCAGATTGTTCTACCGTTTCTACCAATGACTAGACTACTAAGATGCAGGAATATATTCAGAAAACGTCATGGATGCCGACTGAACCAAACACGAGAGCATAGGAGATTATACACATGAATAAATTGAGAGGGAGGGAGAGCAATCCATGGTTAAATTACAGAGCGAGCCTTTTGAAAACAAACACAGTAACCTAGCATAAACCCGCCTCATTACTGCAGATGTCGACCGGCGAATTACGGCCATACTAAGTAAATTAAATAAAATTAGGCTTGTCTAGTTCTCAGGGACCACAGACACTAATCCGCCTTGCGGTGTTGGCAGCAGAGACAACTAGGACACAACAGACCATCTCACAATAGAGCAGACATCCCCCTTCTTTTCAAATAAATGTAAGCTGACCATTCTGTGTAAACTCTCCTTTAACCGTACAAATCATTCAGTCGAAGTGCAATATTTAAGACATAATCCTTAATAATTCGTCTAATTTCTGCTTCCATCCTAACAGAGCGCACATTGCTGCAATACATTCAGGCCCCTAGTCAGAATCCAGAAAATTAGCAGTGTAAATAAGCTAGGCTAGATCTCTAAATAATTACACAAATAATATTAGGTTATTATCATATTTACTGTGATACTGTACCATTTTGCCAACATCAATAATAAGTAGTTTGAATAAGTATGGATGAGAAGATGAGTTCCTCCTTCCCCATTATCTTTGCCAGACTGCACACTGCATGAAAATATAATTTGGTGGTCGGGGAAAGTACCGGGGACAGGCGTCCTCAACGTTAGTTACAAGCATTTACCGGTATACATTTTTCAGTACCAAATGGACCTTTATGGGTCCATTTGGTAAGGGGGGGCTCCAGGGAAAATCTCCTGTAAAATGGCGCCCCCAAGGGATAAAATGAACTATTTTTAAACTAAAGAACATATTGTATACAGTATGTGTTTTAAATGTTCAATTCTAGTTGAGGACAAGTATAATGTATTTATCCATATTGGTCTTATTAGCCTGGTATCCTTTTAAAGCATGTCTGGTGGTTGCCCCCCTCCCCTCATGGCGCCGCAACTGCCTAGTCTGCCTAATGGCAAAAACTCCCCTGGTTGTTTTTTACCAACAGCTGATTTGGTCTGGCTTTAGCCAGGCTACACCTGCTCATTACAGATGAATGTAAGCCCACTGGGAGGCCTTATGCCAACACAAGATCAGAACCGCTGATTTCCTCTCTAAATGGGCTATTTGCATGCGGATCAAGCCAATCACAATGATTAATAATGCCATTTAGTCCTAATTTGAAAGGCTCACCTCACACCACTTTAAAACCACACAGCAAAAAATAACATCACGTAATCCCTTTTGCCGTGGGGTATTTGGGTCAGATCTGTGTCTGTAATTGTAAGCTCATGATGTTTAATTATCGTGTATTTAATTACGGTAGATGTTGCCTGTTTGCACGGTTAATTAAACTCAGTTTTGGTAGATTCTGTTATTACTGAAAGTGGCTTTAATTTAGAGGGATTGAAGGTGAAATTCACAGGCTGCTCATTCCATTTTATTAGCTTTGCTTTGTGTAACGTTGTTTATAAAATGATGACTAAAAAAGGAACGGCTTTGACATGAAACAGTGTTTTTTTTTTTTTTTAACCAGTGGTCTGGGGACCACCGGTGGTCCTTGAGAGAGTTCCAGGTGGTCCACAGGCTAAATGGTGGAAAGTTGGTTAACCAGATGTACAGTAACTCTTTGAGGGTGTAAAAATGAAACCAAATGGACCCTTGTGGGTCAATTGGGTTTCATTTTACACTCTCAAGAGTTAAAATATGCATCATGTGAATTAGCCCAAGTCTACACAACTAGAGAATGTACGGTAGAAGAATCAGAGTCATTTTGATGTATTGTTTGACTGTTTTGTTTTCCAAATCAAGCCTGGAATTGTGGGCAGAAGCAACATAAATCTTTAGTTTTGGCTCTGTGGGGCTAAAATGTCACCAAATGGTGGTTTGTGGCTCAAATTCTGAATAAATAGTGGGCCCTGGTATCAAAAAGGTTGAAAACCACTGGCATACAAGGTCCGACAGCAACAACGATGAGAGTTGGCCTGGTGGCTTAGACCTGCTTAAGGGAATTCCACCCATTTTCAAAATTTTCCTGAGAGGGTACAAATGTGAACCCAAATGGACCCTAGCGGGTCCATTTGGTTCCCTTTGTACCCTCTCAGGAAAAAGGGGTCTGAAAGAAAAATCCTTAACATGGTGAAATACACATCTTGATGATGTCTTCAGATGTATTTCACCATCTTAACTATTTCAGAGCTCCATTTTTAGGAAATACAGAATCGGGGGAACTTTTTTATTATGTCCACACAACATCTCTAAGGTATATTATTATACATATTAAAATGTTGAAAATGGATGGAGTTCCCCTTTAGGACTTGCGCTGACCACACTGTGTGGGAGAGATTGGATTGATAGGGTTTACAGGCAGCTGTAGCTGTGTTGGCAGCTACAGTCATCACTCTCCGTGACACCTGTGTACATCTCACGCTTAGCAACTATTTTTGGTGTAGATTGTTGACTGAAAAAAGCAGCCCAAATATACAGCTGCCACGTGTGTCCTTTTTGCGCTTTCTTTTTTTTTATGCATACCAAGACTTTGGTTTCCATTTAAGTGGTAAAAAAAAGTATGTCATTGCTGTGTGTGAGTTTTTCCTCTGTTGCAAAGAGTTCTATTGTTGAAAAGACACAGCAGTTCACATTGTGATTCAGTCCACAACGTCTTTCTCTTCCCTGTGCTGTGGTGCTTCTGAGACCAGATATTTGACATCATGATGAAAACATCTGGTTTGATTCGTGTCCAGCAGGACCAGAGAAGTTCCAAGTGTGTGCGCGTGTTGTGCATGCGTGTGTGTGTGTGCGTGTGTGTGCGCGCGTGCACACACATCTGTCCTCATCTGTCCTCTTGCTTCTGTATACTGTAGAGCAGATGTACTGTAGCACACAAGTGATTGGACAGGCGCAGGCAAACACCCACACAAGGAATATTATATAACCACTCTTTGGAGGGAGGTACTAGACTGGTCTCCCCTTTAAGCAATTTCCTGAATGCATACGTGGCTTTATTTCATATCAAATAGAGCTCATGCAAAGTATTCCTTTACAGCAGGGGTTTTCAACCAGTGGTCCGGGGACCACCAGTGGTCGTTGAGAGGGTGGTCCAGGTGGTCCCCAGGCTAAATGATGGAAAGTTGGTTAACCAGATGTAACTCTTGAGAGTGTAAAAATGAAACCAAATGGACCCGCAAGGGTCCATTTGGTTTCATTTTTACACTTTCCAGAGTTAAAATATTCATCATCTGAACCTGCACCACTTAATGTCTACACTGTTTTGTTTGCCTGGAATTGTGGACAAAGCCAATAGAATTCTTTAGTTTTATAGGTCTTTTGGGGTGAAAATGTAATCAAATGGTGGTCCGTGGCTCAAATGCTGAATAAATGGTGGGCCCTGGCATCAAAAAACCCCTGCTTTACAGAGAGACCCATATCGGAAAATGTTCTTGCACATAACGGCGCAGTGTCCATTTAGGGAAGTCTAGTGAAGCGTTTAGTCTTTTATTTTGAAGTGGGCATCGTTAATTTTATAATACCGGTACTGTCTGATTTGCATTTACAGCAGAGGTTTTCAACAGGTGGTCCGGGGACCACCAGTGTTCCTTGAGAGGGTTCCAGGTGGTCCCCAGCTAAGTTGCTTAACCAGATGTAACTCTTGAGAACGTAAAAATTAGGGCTGTTGAATGATTAAAAATTTTAATCAAATTAATCACAGCTTCAAAATTAATTTAATCATGATTAATCACCATTCGAACTATGTCCAAAATATGCCATGTTTTCCTGTACAGGATTTCAACATTTAAAAAAGAAACAGAATCTGTGACAAAAATAACCATTTAACTTTAAAATATTGATCAAAATAGGTGATCTACAAGCCCTCAATGCTTGGAGATCCTCCAGCTATACTCTATGGCTCTGGTTAGAGGGAGAAACACAGCTATACGTCTCCGTAAAGCTGTGCTTTACCCATTGTTTTCAATGAGAAAATGCTCAGTGGGTTGAGTCAGTGTGCACATGAGTTAATTGCGTTAAAATTTTTAATCAGATTAATCAACAAAATTAATTTAATCCCATTAATTAACTATTTTCAACAGCCTTAGTAAAAATGAAACCAAATTGACCCTTGCGGGTCCATTTGGTTTCATTTTTACACTCAAGAGTTAAAATATTCATCATGTGAATTAGCCCAAGTCTACACAAATAGAGAATGTAGAAGATTAATGGTCAATTTGATCTGTATGTTTGACTGTTTTGTTTCCTAAATCCAGCCTGGAACTGTGGACAAAAGCAAAAGAAATCTTTAGTTTAGGCCCTAAACTAAAGATTTCTTTTAGGGGATCTGTGGGGCTAAAATGTCATCAAATAGTGGTCCGTGGCTGAAATTCTGAATAAATGGTGGGCCCTGGTGTGAAAAAGGTTGAAAACCCTTGATTAACAGTATCCAAAGGAAAGAGGTCATCGTGTGAACGGATTTATATTTGCTTTTGTCAACTATTCCAGGCTGGATTTGGGAAACCAAACAGTCAAACATACAGATCAAAATGACCATTAATCTTCTACATTCTCTAGTTGTGAAGACAAGTGCATTCAGGTTGATGCGGTCAAGGAGGTCAGTTACCTGTTTGCCACCATGTGTCCACCACGGCACAGCGTTGGTCTCCCACCACTCTGTAGTACCACTCCCACGCCTCTGTGTTAATGGGCTCTCCCACTGGGGTGGGAAAAAAACAACAACACAATACCTAATCAATGGCATGTTGATTGAATAAATGGTAGATGGCGCATTTATATGGAGACTTTATCCAAGGCATTTTACCTAGATTGTGAATCCCATTTATCTATTCACACACCAATGGCGGTAGAAATCATGCAATATACTGACAATTTACAATTTAAGCATTTGGCAGAGCGACAAAGTTTACAATTCAACCAGGATTTACAATACTTTTTGCAATTTACAATGAAGCGCTAAAAACATTGTAATACATTAGGCAACCTAAGTCATTGCAGCAAGTACTGTGGGTTGGTATGTAATACAAGTGCTATGGGCTGAGATGGAGTCTGAAGAGATGTGTTTTCAGACTGCGGCGGAAGATGGGTACTGAGTCTGTGGTTCTGATTGCAGTGGGAAGTGCATTCCATAGATTTGGAGGCAGGCGGGAGAAGAGCTTGGGGCGCGTGGAGCGTTGTCCAGGTGGTTTTAGTGGGGCTACTGCCAGCTTCCCAGTGTCGGCTGATCGGAGTGCGCGGGAGGGCTTGTAGGGTTTTATGAAGCCACTGAGGTAAGGTGCAGTCAAACCTTTGGTTGCTTTGAATGCAAGCGTGAGAGTTTACTGACCAGCACATCGGGAACAATTAGGCGTTAAGTGTCTTGCTCAGGGACACTAACTCTGGGGGAACTCGGGTTCGAACCGGCAACCTGGCGGTTGCCATCCGGTGACTTTACCCCTGAGCCACTGCAATACTAAACCTATTGTAATTAATATGGTGTATTGTTTCTGTCTTGCCTTAATATAAAGTCATCACAAATGAATGGGTTAGTTTAGAATGTACGTTTAAATTGCCAGAGCAAGTGTCACACAGTTGGTAGGGGTGTAGCATTTTGTAAACAGAGCTATGTTAACACTGCATCATAGTGCAATACCATTATATTAGACGTTATAATGCCATGTACACCTTTTTTCATTTAGCAGTTTATTTGTAGTCTCTTTGGGACTAATGGCAACGTTTTTCCTAAACACAATACCGAAAAACTACTGATTTTGAGCACTGTTTAAACGTAGCAGCTCTGTTTACATGGGCAAGGCACATGTTTCACTGGAACAGTGAAACAACAGTCTTGTAGTGCCCATGTGTGTGCGCGCGTGCATGCATGCGTGCGTGAGAGATCGACTGTCGCACGTGTGTTGTTCAGCTGGACATTGCTAGAGCATGTGCATGACAAAGGCATGTCGGCACACAAGCTTGGCTTGACCTCCAGAGATATAGTATGAAAGCACGTGTTGTGCTTGGGACAAAGGAATTTGTGCTGGTCATAATCTTTATAGATATGATGCTACAGTCATCTGGAATGCACTTTGCTGTACAACTTAAAAATAGCAAAACATAATGTCTGTAAAGTATACTTTGTTATGGTCCATCTTGAATTATCAGTGGAATCTGTGTACTTGAACTTGAACAGTGAGTGTTTATGTACTTGATATGTACTAATAGCGTCTGCATTGTACTTTATAGATATACACACCAGAGGCATCTGTTTGATGACGCCAGTGAGGCCAGCCTTGTCATTATCATGTCACGTTTCTTTGTCTCATGTCTTGACTTGTTGTCATGTCACTGTGATCCAAAACGTGTAAACTTTCACTGTGTGTGTGTGTGTGTGTGTGTGTGTGTGTGTGTGTGTGTGTGTGTGTGTGTGTGTGTGTGTGTGTGTGTGTGTGTGTGTGTGTGTGTGTGTGTGTGTGTGTGTGTGTGTGTGTGTGTGTGTGTGTGTGTGTGTGTGTGTGTGTGTGTGTGTGTGTGTGTGTGTGTGTTGAATATTTTAGGACACTGGTCAGGTCACTGTGGTCATCATAGCAGTCATACCAGAGCCTAGAGTTTTGAGGGTGGAGCGGTCATACTTCTGGACCCACTGGTCTCCGTACTTGAGCAGCAGGCGGATAGCTGTGGGCGCTCCGTAGAACTGGTTGATCTTCAGTCTCTGCACCATCTCCCAGTACCTTCCTGAGAATAATTATGTCAACACATGCACAAACCACTAAAATAAACAGTGTTAGGTTAACCAAATCTAACCAAAGGTACACTTGACTTCTACCACTTTTCAAGTCACATGTTCAAATACTGGATTGCGATTGGCTTAAATGAGTGGTAAATAGGTGAACTCTGCTCAGAACTGCAGAATTACCCGATTCCACCGTTATCAGTCGATAGGATCGCAGTTATTAGTTTCCATCAGCAGGACTATTTCGTCTCAGTATCGTCATGCTCTGCCGACCCATCTTGCAGTCTGTAGATATCATGGATTCTTTCAGTTGATAATGCATCTGCTTCCGGTTAGGTTTAGAGTCAGGGTTAGAGAAGGGTTTAGGTATGTTTGTAGCAAAACCCTAGACCCCTCCAACCGTAACCTTAAGCCTAAATCCCCGATGCTCAACCACCTCACAGACCGTCGGGCATTTGGAATTAGGGTTTTGCACCTCAGATTCGACCGTTATCAGTGGATAAGATCACAGTTGTCATCTGATGCTTTATCAACTGAAAGAATCCATGATATCTACAGACTGCAAGATGGGTCGGCAGAGAATGACTATACTGAGACGAAATTGTCCTGCTGACTAATAACTGCGATCTTATCGACTGATAACGGTCGAATCCGCTGGCAGAATACCAGGACATGTTGTGATGCAAATGAGCAGCAGAGCAACAGATCAATGCGCCTCACAACAACGCATCTGCAGGGACTTCGGAGTGCAACTCTGTACTGTACCTGCTTGTTTTAAATCTGCTGTGATTATCCCTGTCCCTAAGAAAAATAACATCTCTTGTCTTAATGACTATAGGCCTGTTGCCCTAACATCTGTCATTATGAAAGTCTTTGAGCGACTGGTATGTAAACGGCTGTCAGGTATAGCCCTAGACCCACACCAATTTGCTTACAGAGCAAATAGGAGTGTGGATGATGCAGTGTCCCTTTGTTTACACTCAATCTGTCAACATCTAGAATCTAGATCTACTTATGCCCGTGTACTTTTTGTGGACTTCAGCTCCGCATTTAATACGATTGTGCCGTCAAGGCTGATTTTAACCCTCCAAGAGCTGGGTGTTAGTACACCATTGTGTAAGTGGATCTTTGACTTTCTATCTAATAGGAAACAGGTTGTCAAAATAGGTGACCTTGTCTCTCGACCTAGGTTCCTTAACACTGGGGCCCCCAGGGCTGTGTCCTTTCACCTCTCCTGTATTCTTTATACACACATTTCTGTCAATCGCACTGTAATTCAGTTATGGTGTATAAGTTTGCAGATGACACGTCTGTGGTGGGTCTCATCTCTAATGGAGATGAATCAAACTATCGTAGAGAAATAGCAGAACTGGTGAGGTGGTGTGAGGAAAACAACTTGATCTTGAACGTCTCTAAAACCAAAGAGATGATCATTGATTTCAGGAGGAAGATCATGGCCCCACTCCCCCCCCTCTATATCAATGGGGAGGAGGTAGACAGAGTCACCTCCTTTAAATTCCTAGGGACCACGATCCATGAATCCCTATCTTGGGAACTGAACACGAGCCTCATCATAAGCAAATCCCATCAGCGTCTGTATTTCCTACGGCAGCTCAAGAAGTTTAAAGTCAGTCAAGCAGCAATGACTCACTTCTATAGGGCCACCATCGAGAGTGTTCTCACCTTCTCCATGCTTGTCTGGTTTGGTCACACAACCTCTCAGGACAAGACCAAGCTGGAAAGAGTAGTGCGACGAGCATCTAAAATCATAGGATGTAGCCTCCCTACACTTTCCTCACTCTTCAACACTAGAATAATCAGGAAAGCTAACAAAATAATTGCTGATAATTCTCACCCCGCAAACCACCTATTCAATCTCCTACCATCAGGCAGGAGGTACAGAAGTATTAATTGCTCAACATCTCGCTTCAGAGATAGCACTTACCCTGTAGCCATTAGACACTTGAACCTGTCTCGCTAGTTTACAGTTGTAATGATGCATGTGTGTAACAATATGCAATGCATATAGCACTTTAAAAACATATGTAATTTCTATGCTGCTGGTCTTTGCACTGTAATGTCTTCTTGTTGTCTTTTGGTTATATGTTGTCTGTACATGTTGAGCATGAACCGAGACAAATTCCTATCAACTTCTGTTGACATGGCAATAAAGTTCTTGAATCTTGAATCTGCAGGGACTTCGGTGTGTCAGAGTTAGAGAGCTGGGACACCTTTTCCCTACCAAAACAATGACAGACTTCAGTGTAAACTTTGATTTACGGGGTGAAAAGGTTGAGAAACGCTCTGTAGTTTAACAAAGATGTGCAAACATCGGGGAGAAAGAGTTGGATGATCTGGAGTTGTGTCAAGTACTGTATGCAGCCTTTCCAGACCTGGTGCGTTTTGTTTATTTTTGGCTAGTGAATCATTGGCCGCAATCATTGTTGTTTATGGGACTATGCTGTATGATGTGGCGTAAAGATATGTGTATTCTGAAACATTTTATTGTAACTAAAGGTAATTGCAAGTTACAACTGTGTTTTCTTTCATTTACTGTATATGTAAAGCATGGTAGAAGAGCAATTTACCATGAAGGTTTGTGGGTTGTTGGCTGATTTACCACTGTTTCAGGTTAAATGGCTTACATTACATTGACAACGTGACTGAGTCAGGGAAGAGATGAGTCCAGTAGAAGTTCTACCAAAGTACCTGGACTAACACTGTGTGTAATGCAGTGTTACATAATCCTAATAACTTACAGCAGGAGTGCCCAAAAGGTAGATCGTGATCTACCAGTAGATCACACAGGAGGCCATGCAGGTAGATCACATGACAGTCCCCTAAAATGTATAGATCTGTAACTCTTGAGAGTGTAAAATGAAACCAAATGGACCCATTTCAACGCTCTCAAATTATATTTAAACATCTGAATCTAATTTGAAGACTCCACACAATTAGAAAATGGAGTGATTGTTATTTTGACCAACGTTTTGCCAGTTCTCTTTCTCAATTGTGGACAAAACTGTGAAAGTTATTAGCTTTGGGTGCAAGAGACTAAATTCAACATCACGATCTGTCAACTCAAACCCCAAATACTGTTGTCAAAAGTCAGTAGTAGCATATACAAGACAACCAATTCTCACCCTCCATTTTTCATTATAAGTGCATTATTCTTAAACACTATAACAGTAAGTAACACCATCACCACTATTTCAAAGCTCAAACTTTCTGGAGGGCCTTGAAATGGATTTTCAGCAATGGAATAATCACATTTTTAAGGTTCAGATCTTGTTGAGATTTTGAAAGTAGCTCTCAAGTAAAAAAAAAAAGTGTGGGCTTACACACTTACAGTAACCAAAACAAGGCATGTCATTTAAAATATGATGGCAAAGGTCCTGATTCCTATGTAAACAAGGCGTTCTATGTTTAGAATTCTAAGGGATTTGTCAGTTCAAGGGCAAGTACAGTTATTCACTGGGCGAGAGATAAATTCACAGCTCACTACAGTAGAGAGCTGCATGTCAGCACATAGCATGCCAAAACCTTCTTTTGGAAAGAGGTTTTATGTCCAAATTACATAATAGCAGGTTGTTGACAGCGTATGTTTCCAAGTGGAGTGGCAGGGCCACGAGAGACAAAAGTGTACAGTATCTTAAAAGGTAAATTTAAAGGAATTAAATGTCATTGCATTATTGTTTTTTTTTAGTAATAATAGTTTTCCCCCTCTTGCAACGCCAGCCCAAAACTAAGCAACCAAGACTCTTCATGTAAATATAATGCTGTTTGAATTGCTACCTGGGTCTGGGTATGTGGGTGTGCTCTCAAACAGCACGGTGGTTCCCCCGTTTGACAGCGGCCCATAGACGCTGTAGCTGTGTCCTGTTATCCAGCCGATGTCCGCCACACAGCCGAACACGTCTCCGTCATGGTAGTCGAAGACATACTAGTTCAGAGTTGAATGAAGTCAAAGACAGATTGTCATTAGAACGGAATACATGGCATTTGTTGCTTTAGTTTTGGATAAATTAAGACAATACGCTCTTTTGCAAATTACTTATTTATGAGTATATGGTGGATGGAGCCTGCAAGCCATATATTGTAGGTGTACAAAATACTTTGTTTATTGAGAATTCTGATGTTTTGATCTATTTGATGTTCACTAGGTCATTCACAAGGTTCACTGTTATTACTTATGATATTTATTATACATATTTATGGTCACCTATAAGAGGTTGTGACTGATTATGCATCCAGACTTATATTTTTTATATAAATATTAAACTAAACTTGAATGAGGCTGTGATTAGGCTGAAATCTATTTGGAGTCATAAATATGTATGGCTGTAATAGATGACTGATTTCACTGGTTGATGTCACTCATGTTCCCATGTGGATCCTGAGATCAACATGATTATAATTCCTAACACAGAAAATGCAAAAATGCTTTTGCGTTTTTTATGGCGTGTGTTAGAAAGTATAATCATGTTGATCTCAAGATCCACAGTGACAGAAATTAAACTGTAAGATCAGTCATCTATTACTTAAACATTCAGAGACACATTAGTAACAATAATCATTTATATACTTTAATACCAGAAACGACTAAACTCCCTTATATATAAAAAAAAAAAAAAAAATGACCCATCCTGACCTACGTTTTCTGTAAAAGATCAAATGGACCCTTGTGGGACCATTTGGTTTCATTTTTACACTCTCAAGAGTTAATTTATCATGTGAATTATCCTTAAGTCTATACAATTAGAGAATGTAGAAGATTAATGGTTGTTTTGATCTGTATGTTTGAGTGTTTTGTTTCTATAATTCAGCCTGGAATTATGGACAAAAAGCAAAAGAAATCTTTAGTTTTTTGGGGTCTGTGGGGCTAAAATGTCATCAAATGTGGTCCTCTCCGTGGCTCAAATTCTGAATAAATAGAGGGCCCTGGTGTCAAAGTGGTTGGTCTTATGCTTACTTTTATTTTGAAATGAAATTAATTTCATGCAGACTTTAGTATTGACCCTCCACAATACTTTACTGCATGTATCTCATTTGGCCCCTTGGGAAAAATACTTGCCCACGCCTGCCCTAGCCAGTAGCAGGGGCGGATTGGCACATATGTTCCCACCGGGACAATTTTGCCTTTGCCAGGCCACCCTGGGGGGGGGGGGGGCAGCTGGTTAACCAGATGTAACTCTTTGAGAGCGTAAAAAAAATTACCCCCAAGAGTTAAAATATTCATCATGTGAATTAGCCCAACTTAGTCTACACAACTAGAGAATGTAGAAGATTAATGGTCATTTTGATCTGTATGTTCCAGGCGAGCATCTACCGCATTCTAGTGCATTTTGGAAGTGCCACTAGTGCACTTTGGATCTTGTCCAGGCCACTGGGAAAACTCCCTGTACTCCAGATGGCCAATCCGCCCCTGGCAGATAGCCAGCCTTACCCTGTGTGTGAGTGATGTAACTCTTTGAGAGCGTAAAAAAATTACCCCCAAGAGTTAAAATATTCATCATGTGAATTAGCCCAACTTAGTCTACACAACTAGAGAATGTAGAAGATTAATGGTCATTTTGATCTGTATGTTCCAGGCGAGCATCTACCGCATTCTAGTGCATTTTGGAAGTGCCACTAGTGCACTTTGGATCTTGTCCAGGCCACCGGGAAAACTCCCTGTACTCCAGATGGCCAATCCGCCCCTGGCAGATAGCCAGCCTTACCCTGTGTGTGAGTGATGCATACAGCAGGTAGCCAGCCTGTGTGTGGACCAGGCCTTTAGGTTTCCCTGTGCTGCCTGACGTGTAGAGGAGGAACAACACATCCTCACTGTCCATGACAGCAGGCTCACACACCACATCCTCCCTCAGCATCTCCTGCAGGGACATGATGGACAACAGATTATATAAAATACCATGGTCTGGTTAAGTGGTTTTCAACCAGTGGTCCAGGGAGCACCAGTAGTCCTTCATGAGGGCGATCATGTGGTCCCCAGCTAAATGATGGGGGAGTTGGTACCCAAATGGACCCTAATACCGGCAGATATTTCACTCCTGAGCAGTGTTGGGCAGTAACTAATTTTAGATTACATATTACTGTAATATTATTACTTTTGCTCCAAAAAGTAAAGTAACGAGATTACTCTGCAAAAATGGGTAATAAGTAACGCATTACTTTGCAAGTAACGGCAAGTTACTTTTTAAAAATGAGCTTGTTGAATGCAAAAATAGAACAGATGTACAAGCTATTGACAGGTACTGTAACAACAGAGATGTGCAGTAGATTGTAGATCCAGTCCACACGCTGCATCCTGCGCAGTAATGCACACTACAAATCGCTTGCTGCTTTATTTTGTAATAAATGGATTATGTTGTACTTCTCTATTTCTTCAAAAGCGGTGCTGAGAACTTGGGAAAGTAATAACGTAATATGTAATATATTACTCTTCAAATCCAGTAATAAGTATAGTAATGATATTACTTTGTCTAAGGGGTAACGAGTAAAGTAAAGAAGTTACTTTCCTAAGTAATATAGACCAACACTGCTCCTGAGAGCGTGACATGAAACGAAGTGGAGCCTTACAGGTCCAATTGGTTTCATTTTTGCGTTCTCAAGAGTAAAATTATTGTTAAACATCTACATTACTTAATATCCATTGTTAGCATTGTCAAAGTTTACCTGCTAGCTCTGAGAGGCTAAATTTAAGTGAATAGTTGTCCATGACTCAAATGGCAATCAAATAGTGGGCCTTGCCCTTGACATTGTTAAAGGTTGAAAACCACTGGCCTGTGGTCCACTTGGCATACAACTTTAGTTGTTTGGTTTGGTTTGAATCACTGTACAGTTTCAGCACAACTCAATGCAAAGATTAACTGTGAGCGGGACAACACTATGAAGCATTTATACTTTATACAATATTTAGAAACATAGAAATATGCACTTCTGTATCACCAAAAAACACCAAAGCCATAGTATGTTTATGAAGGGGATTAGGGATTATGAAAAGGGGGTGGGTGGTGAATCATATTTTAGGGAGGTCAGTTTGGAATTGCAGCCGTCCATACAGTATGTAGGTGCTCTTTTTGTGGTTTGTGGGTGTGAGTGGTTTTGAAGGAGTCAAGGGATTTGTGTGTCTGTTGGGGTGCTCCACATTTTGGAACACCCTATCTATAATGCACATTTTGGTGCATTTAGAGAACACTACTTGTATAATAGGGCATAATGCTTACACTGCAGACTGTAGACGGTGTGTAATACAGCACAGCTGGCGCTGCATTAGTGCACTAATGGATTTCTACTTATGCGCCGCTAAATATCCGTCTCACCTCCTCCATGGGGACATCTCTGTCTGTCATGTGGACTGGATTCTGGGTTCTCATGGCCACAAACACTCTCTTCACCAAGGGGCAGCTCTGCACGGCCATGTCCACCGTCTTCTTCAGCTCGGTGAGCTTTCCCCCTCGTAGCCCTTGGTTAACTGTGATGACTACACTAGACTGGGCTGGAAAATGGCATCTTGTTAGAGTTTTAAGTAGTAGGAGGCAGTAAGACTCTTAATTGAAAGAAAACCTAGAATTCAACTCTGACGAGTGCCAACTTGCACCTGTGCGCAAGTGAGCAGAGGTCAAGTACCGCCGACACCTCCAGGACATAATACTCATGATAATACAAAGATATTGTATCCACCCATTTTCAATATTTTACAATGTCATTAATATACCTTAGAGATGTTGTGTGGACATGATAAAAAAGAAGTTTCGTAGAAATGGATGGTTTGAGAAAAATCATCAACATGGTGAAATTTCACCACAGGTCTACACAACTAGAAGATGATTGGTCATTTTGGTCTGCATGTTTTGCCTGTTTTGTTGCCCAAATCCAGTCTTGTATTATGGACAAAAGCAAAAGAAATCTTTAGCCTGTGGTGCTAAACTCTCCTCAAATCATGGTCCGTGGCTCAAATTCTGAATAAATGGTGGGCCCTGGTATCAATCAAAAAGGTTGAAAAACCCTGTTTTAATTTAAATAATCGTGATATTGATTAGTGATTATGCAGCCTCACCGTCTCGGATGCGGTCGGCCAGGGCCTCGGCGCTGAACCCGGCAAACACCACGTTGTGGGCAGCGCCCAGGCGGGCGCAGGCCAACATGGAGGCCACGGCCAGCGGGCAGGGCGGCATGTAGAGGGTGACGCAGTCCCCCCGCCTCACCCCCTGCCTCTTCAGCAGGTTGGCCACGCGGCATGTCAGTTCCAGCAGCTGCCTGAGTAGGAGAAAAAAAACATTACAACATGATCAAACTGCAGTGGACGCAAATGAAACGTATCATTTCCCAATAGAAATGCGCAGTCCCACCCCCTCGTGACGCCACCCCTGTTCCTGAAACTGATTCCTCATTCATTTTTCTCATAGACTTTTAGGAAATGATTCATATCAAGACGATTACGCCACGGACAAAGCCAACTCGGGTGGTGACAAATCATGATGACACACAATATTTTGGTACAGTCAAATAATTTCTAAGATGAAAAATGAAACAAAGTGTTGAATCCTGCCATTTTGTACTTCTTGCTAATTAAATATGGCATGATAATATTGTCTGTTGTCATGATTTGTCACGATCCGAATTGGCTTTTTCCGCGGTGCATCATCTTGTTTCTATTAACCATTTTCGAAAAGTCTATGAGGAAAATGAATGAGGATTCCGTTTCCGGAACACGGGCGACGTCATGAAAGGGGGTGTGACTGCGCAGCTCTATTGGGGGGGACAAAAGAATTTAAATGAAAATGGTATGAGGGCAGCCGACAAGATGTGACCGACTGATGTCTTGTACAGGACTTGAATTAGGCAAGTAAGCATCAATAATAACATCAGTTGTTGTTGAAGTTGCAACAGACACACAGCATGCATAAAGCTGAAGGTCTGACTCAGAGTTTTTTGTTTTCAATGATGAAATGCTGTTGGTTTAGTGGTGACACAACTGTAGTTATTAGCAGTAGTAGTGTTTGAAATCGTTCTAAACATACTGTAAGCACTTAAATTTGAAATCTCTTTGAAATTTGGGTTGTTTGCATACCATGATGTTTGGTGGGGCAGTCTGGGCAATTAGGGGGGCATTGCCCCCCTCCCCCCATGCCCATGCCTAGATCCGGCCCTGGAACATACAGTAGGAGCTCTGAATGAAGCAGAGCAGCACTTTGCTGCAGGGGCAGATGTAACCTTTCCCAATTTATTTATTTATTCATTTATTTATTTTTTAAATTTAATATTTTAATTATTTAATTTGAAATATCTTGGGTTGTTTTGCATCTTTGGTGGGGCAGACTGCATTTAGGGGGGCATTGCCCCCCCATGCCTAGATCCGCCCCTGCTTTGCTGACCTGTAGGTGACCTTGACCTCTGTTCCTGGTTCATCTCGCTCCCAGATCAGAGCCACTCTCTCTGGACAGGTGTGGACATGACGGTCCAGGCAGTTGACTGTATGAACACACACACACACACACACACACACACACACACACACACACACACACACACACACACACACACACACACACACACACACACACACACACACACTTTGACCATTTATTTATGTCCACACAAAGGAAATGTATACAAGGACACAAATATTATAGGTGCATTTACATTGCAGTTACATCTGTACAACACAGGTTTTCAACCTTTTCGATACCAGGGCTCACCATTTATTCAGCATTTGAACCACAGACCACCATTTGAGAACATTTTAGCTCCACTAAAGATTTCTTTTGCTTTTGTCCATCTTCTAGTTGTGTAGACTTGGGCTAATTCAGATGATGATATATTTTAACTCTTGAGAGTGTAAAAATGAAACCAAATCCATTTGGTTTCATTTTCACGTTCTCAAGAGTTTCATCTGGTTAACCAACTTAGCTGGGGACCACCTGGAACCCTCTCAGGGACCACTGGTGGTCCCCGGACCACCTGTTGAAAACCCCTGTGATACAACAAGCATGTCGCACAGTACAGCCTATGGGTATAGGACAGGTAGCAGCGTCTCGGACAGATATGACGGCTGCCAATTATAACGGAGATGCTACAGTACTACTTTGCCAGCCTTTTTGCCTCCTTTTTCGGCATCCCAAGTTGTTGGAACCCTCCAACAACCAGTCTGTGCGTATGCCCTCGGCTGCCAAATATAAAAGCTTCCTCTAGGCCAGGGGAGCCCAACCAGTAGATCGGGATCTACCGGTAGATCTCGGCCTGATCACAAGTAGATCTCGGGAGATGTGGGGGGAAAAGAAAAAAATGGGGTGGAAAAGAAAAAAAGACTGATTTTCGACCGTGTGTGTGTCTCATTTGTGTGGCTCATTTGGAGGATTGTTGTCTGCTGTCTGTGAATTATGCCCACATTATTGTTCTGCAACGTGTAATGGACTGTTCTTATTATGATTGCTTTTGGAATGGCAGTGTTTGTCCAAGTCTGTTGTACTGTGGCAGTGGCTCAGAGGTAGAGTAACCGGATGGTAACCACAAGGTTGCCGGTTCGATCCCGGGCTCCCGCAGAGTTAGTGTCGATGTGTCCCTGAGCAAGACACTTAACCCCGAATTGCTCCTGATGTGCTAGTAGGTACCTTGCATGGTTTCCACTGCCATCAGTGGATGAATGTGTGTGTGAATGGGTGAATGTGATGCACAATCTATGTAAAGCGCCTTGGATAAAGGCGCTATATAAATGCACCATTTACCATTTACCATTTACTTATGTTGTACTGTTGTAGGCCTATTTATGACAAGTCTGTTGTACTTTATGCTTATATGGACATAAAGTAAAGTGGTAAAACAAAGTAGTGTTGTGTTGTTGTGAAGTTACTGTAGGCTGGCAACGATGCGTGTGGTTTGAAATGCTGATATTGGACTGGTAGATCCCGGAGGGGTTGGCTGCTGAAAAGTAGATCTTGGGTCAACAAAGGTTGGGCACCCCTGCTCTAGGCTGTGGACATTTCCCAATTGGGGGGGCAGGAAGAAAATGGCATGGGGCGGCTTTGTGCCACGGGCGATGAAGTCGCAAGGCAAGCTAAAAGTTTGACTCAGAGACTTTTCTGTTGTTTGCATGCCATCGTGTTTGGTGGGGCAGTCTGGGCATTTAGGGGGCCCATTAGCCCCCCAGCCCATGCCTAGATCCGACCCTGAGGCTATCTCTAATACAAACACTTCCCTGACTCTTCATCAACCACAACAACATCTGCTGTATTATTAGCTGTCAAAGATGTAAACATGTCTGGGTCATCACAGAGTTGGAACATGGATGGAATGACCCTGGAATGTGTGTACATTCTCATGGAAGATGCATGATATTTTGATACCACACACACACACACACACACACACACACACACACACACACCACACACACACACACACACACACACACACACACACACACACACACAGCCAGCCATATATATATTATATATATATATATATATATATATATATATATATATATATATATATATATATATATATATATATATATATATATATATATATATATATATATATATATATATATATATTAGCTTTTGTTGCATACTGTAAACATTGAATTAGAATAGCAGGCTATAGTATAGTATGGTTAAGTTAAGCCTACCAGGTTAGGCCTACGTTTGGCAAAGCCGAAGTGTGCAGTTTTTGTGTAGTAGACCCCATAATCCCAAGGTTAAAAAAAAAACTTCAAGATTTTGGAGGTTACACCTCCAGAACAGTTTAGAAATTATACTATAATCACTTGTAATTCATTGTAATAATTCAATCTCTTATCGCCTTAAACACATCTCCAATGAAGGCCATTTCTCATGTGTCCTGATGAAATCAAATAAAGACACAGACATAAACTATACTATATGGCTACAATCCAATGCTCCTGAGTCACAGGGTTAAAGGAGAGCTCCACCCATTTTCAACATTCTAATAATGTCATTAGTATACCTTAGAGGTGTTGTGTGGACATGATAAAAACGTTCCCCCCATTCTGTGTTTCACAGAAATGGAGGCCAAACGAAAATAATTAACATGGTGAAACACATCTTGATGACATCATCAAGATGTATTTCACCATGTTAATGGATTTCTTTAGACACTTCTTTTTTCTGAGAGCGTACAAATGGAACCAAACGGGTTCATTTGGTTGCATTTGTACGGTACACTCTCAGAAAAAATGTTGAAAATAGGTGGAATTCCCCTTTAACAAACAGAGCTTTAGAACAGTGGTTTTCAACCAGTGGTCCTTGGGAGAGTTCCAGGTGGTCCCCAGACTAACTGATGGAAAGTTGGAAAACCTGATGCAATTCAATTTGGTCAATTTGGTTTCATGTTTACACCCTCGAGAGTTCAAATACTAACCATTTGAATCAGCCCAAGTCTACACAGCTAGAGAAGCTTAATGTAGAAGATTAATGGTCAGTTTGATCTGTATGTTTGACTGTTTTCTTTCCCAAATCCAGCATGGAATTGTGGACAACTGTCATTATTAAATGGTGGTCCCTGGCTCAAATTTCTTAATAAATAAAATAGGCTAGTAGCCTAGGCGCTGGTATGAAAAGGGTTGAAAAACACGTGTGACTAAGTGAGAGTGGTGGTCGTTCACAGCCACGGCCGGTTGGGGGGGGGGTAAAATGAAATAATAAAACACAACAGGACTGGGGTTCGAATCCCACGGTCCGCACATATGACCTGTCTCGGTGTCGCTCAGGCTGTCTTCGTGTCCTATTCACGGGTCGCGGACCCACTACCCAGCGGCGTCGCTTATGGAGTCCCGAATGACCCAGACCATGACAGACGGGTAGGTCCATTCGACGTCCGCTCTTCGGCCTCAAACGATTCCGAACGTAGTGCGAGAGGTGTACAGTGCACTTGCCACCCCCAGCCCCCGATCATAGTCCATGCAATGCGCAATCTGGGGTCATACATTGCGGGTAGCCGCTGCTGTAGCCGCAGCGGTTACAGTACACGAGAACGTCCTGAACAGGATTCGAACCCCGGTCCTGCGCCTCACAGTGACAGGCTGTTAAGCCATACGCCACTGATCACGGGCTGGGAGAGATGCGCGTTCTAATGGTTTTAAACGTTATCCGGGAATGGGGCTATAGGGCTCAGCAGTCCCGACATAGGCTAGTGGTGACGTAATTAAGATACCTTTATAACTATGTCATTAGTATACACTAGAGGTGCTGGGTGGACAAGACAAGATGATAAAAAAGTTCCCCCGTTCTGTGTTGGAGGTCTGAAGAAAACCACTAACATGGTGAAACATCTTGATGACATCATCAAGATGTATTTTCACCATGTTAATGGATTTCTTTAGACACTTCTTTGTTTATGAGAGCCGAGCGTACAAATGGAACCAAATGAACCCGTTACGGTTCATTTGGTTGAACCCCCCCCCCCCCACCACACACACACACACACACACACACACACACACACACGCACACGCGCACACACACACACACACACACGAGGACCACCTGTCTGGAACCATCTCAAGGGCCACGTACTGGTGGTACCCGCGGACCATTGGTTGAATACCCCTTATTAGTGTATTATAAGTCTGAAACTTTATCGGAGACTTGCCGGAGACGTTGAGCTTCCCTCCCACAAACCACTGGATCTTGCCCTGCCTCAGGTCGCAGTCCTGGGCTGTGTGGAAGCCTCGTATCCACGACAGCCTCTGGCTGGCCAGGGAAGCCCAGAAGTCTGCGCTGCTGCTGTCGCTGACTGAGAACTCATGCAGACCTGAATGGTCGCTCACTCCCTGGAAGCCGACCGCTTCGGGCATGCATGCCGCGATGTTGGTGTGCTGCTGGTGGAGGTGTTTAGACGAGAGATCGTACAGGCATCTAGCGACCGCCGCACCGCGTCCTTTTGTAGAAGTATACAAAGACTTGCATGTGCGTCTGCAAAGCCCCGGCCACATAGCTTTGATCATCGCCGGGATCCGTCTCGTGATTGTTGTGAAGCTGAACGCTTTTACGCATAGCCTACTATGCTATGTTTTACGCACGACAACACTGATGAGTTATGTAACGCGAAAACATTTTTGCCTGGCCGTAAGAGGCTTCTAAAATAAGTGGTACTATAAACTCAGTGAAAAGTCAGGGATAGTTATGGAGGAGGGAGGGAGAGAGAGAGGAGGGACGGTGTTAAAGGGCTGGACACAGGATATTGTTTGCCGACAATATTGTCTCCTGTATTTTTCAAACTTACTTATAAAATACTCCATATATAGGTAATATTTTGCTAATGCGATCAAAGTCACTTAAGTAGACAATAAAGGTGCATTTGGGTATCAAAGTTTTTCCTTATCAAAAATGAACAAAACCAATCTGCTAGCTATTTCCACTATTGAAGGGGAATTCCACCCATTTTCAACATTTTTCTGAGAGTGTATACAAATGCAACCAAATGATTTGGTTCCACTTCCATTTGTACACTTTCAGAAAAAAGCGTCTAAAGAAATCCATGGTGAAATACATCTTGATGAAATACATCTTATGATGCTATCAAGATGTTTCACCATGTTAATGGTTTTCTTCAGACCTCCGTTTCTAGGAAACACAGAATGGGGAAACATGTTTATCATTTCCACCCAGCATACTAATGACATAATTATTAAAATGTTGAAAATGGGTGTAATTCCCCTTTAAGCCAATAACTATGGTGAACATAGGCTATCAATACAAATAAATACAGAGCAATTAGGCCTATGTAGCTAATAAAGATGCAACTGGGCATCAAAGCTTTTATCTCAGTCATACAAAACAATATATCTATAAGCCAATAACTATGATGATATTGAATATAACAATTATGTAGCTATTGGCTAATAAAGATGTATTTGGGTGTCAAAGCCTTTATAAAGCCAATCTACTTTCAAAGCCAAAACTGTAATAATATAGGCTATTAATATATCCTATATCTTAGTTAACCCTCTTTACTATAGTGTGGTGACCATATAAGGAGTTCCTCCTGGCCTCAATGAGCACCTGGGGTAAAAAAACAAACAAACAAACCCTAGTTTCAATTTGGGGGTTTGGGAGAAAAGCCTTCCGTCCAATCAGGATGAGAAGCGCTTTCCTCCAATCAGGATCGAGCGGGGGTGGGCCTTGGTGTATGTGTTGTTGGCATGTTGTACTTCCCCCTCACTGTAGAGAATGTGCACGTGCACATCATGCTATATAAATATAGGCTTAATTTAATGCACAAAGACAAACAGATTATTCTCGTTCAATTTGACTGTACACCTTGAATTTTATTTTCACTATGTACAATTCACTATGGACAGATGGGTTATATAGGGGTGTTGGTGCACCATGTTATTTCATATCATATGTATAGGCATTTATTATACATTTTAAAACCAGCCACCCCCTCCACCACAGCACGCACACACACACACACACACACACACACACACACACACACACACACACACACACACACACACACACACACACACACACACACACACACACACACACACACCCCTTTCATTTGCATAAAAGTAGCTGCCTTGGTACAAAAATGTGAGAGTAGCCTATAAGCGATGAAAAATATATACATCATTTTATGTATAACTGAACTTTTATAGGTGTGGAGAGTGATGTTCTTTAGTTAAAATGTGTGTTAAATAGGCCTATAGCTCTATGGTCTGAGAACAATCATTTATATTTTGCTAACAGGGGTTTCTGTGTCTCCAGCACTAATATTCTTATGGGTTGGGATATACCAGTTTTATCCAATCAGAAGACAGAACTCATACATACATACATGATACAGGGTTTGAAATGATGACACAAAGAAATAAGAATGCGGATTAAAAAAAGAATATGGTCTACTGTACATTTTAACCTGTCAAATTATTATTCTCTCCATTCATTCGGGAAAATACATAATATACTTTCAGTTTATTAAAGGGATTGTGACATAAAAAAAAACAACTTTTAATATCCAGTTGGGTTTGGTCTGAGCTTTTCCGGCCAGTGTTGCCAGCTTGGTGCATTTGTCACTATATTTAGCTTTTTTCCAGACCACCCTAGTGCCAAAATTAGGGAAAAACGCCTGTGGAAAATCTAGTGCTTTTTTGCTGGTGAATTGGCTGACAGGCGCCAAAGATAAAACCCTTGTTTTTCACCATTTTTCCTCCTATGATAGAGTCCTCCTTCCATCCTAGAAAGGACCATTGGCAACCAAATGGACCCTTATAGATCTGTAACTCTTGACCCTTGCGGGTCCATTTGGTTTCATTTTACGCTCTCGAGTTAAATTATATTTAAACACCTGATGCCCCTAATTTTCAAGAATCTACGCATTTAGAAAATGTAGAAGAATTGCTATTTTGACCAACATTTTGCCAGTTATTTCTCCTAAATTAGTCCGAGAGACTATAAACTCAACATCAAATGGTGCGCCGTGGCGAAAATAGTGGGCCTTGGTATGAAAATGCTTGAAAACCACTGTATGATTCATATAAAGACGATCACAGCCGCAAACAAAGCCAACTTGGGTCGTGACAAATCATAATAACACACAATGTTTTGGGACAATCAAATATTTTAGAATAAAAAAGTGTTGTATCCTGTCGTTTTTACTTCTTGCTAATTAGATATTGCATGACAATATTGTGGTGTTTGTCATGATTTGTCACGACCCGAGTTGGCTTTGTCCACGGCGTAATCGTGTTTATATTAACCATTTTCGAAAAGTCTATGAGGAAAATGAATGGGGAATCCACTTCTGGAACAGGAGCGACGTCATGAAAGGGCCAGGACTAGGCCCCAGCTCTGTAAAGCCTTACAAACCCCAGACAAAACTCCAGACCATAGAAAAAAAAGGTTAATTAATAATTGAGATCATGAAACCTAAAAGAAAATGAAAGTCACAAACCCTTTTTAGAGATGAAGCGGAGACCCCTGTTATACTGACACTGACTCTCATTGACTTTGACTGTTTTCAATGTATAGAACTTTTTCCACCCCCCAAAAATATCACATAACACTAGTCTTTAATGTTATAATAATATAAATGTGTGGGGGTACAACTAACCGATCCTCATTTCTATACATATAGCTTTCGTACATAGAAGGTGCTGTCACATCATAATAATATGGAGAGTATGCACCTGGGGGTGTGTCCTCCACCCTCAGAGTGACTGAGCGGCAAAACAACTAGCTCTCCATTGAAATACACTGTTTTATTGGCACCGGTTTTCATTCAGTCTAAACACTGTGAAATAAGCTTTTAAAGGACAACTTACTTGCATGAGCGGAGCGGACACAAGTAAGGCGATCGGTGCGTGGCATTCGGTGTTTGGCAGTCACCCCCTCAAGGTACTCCGATTAGCCGGTTTGGGTTAATCGGACTCACACACGAGTAGGCCATGGCCTACTTGTGCGCAACACACAAGTTTGCAATCTACTGAGTGCTGATCTAGTTTTTTTTTCCAGGGGTCTAGTAGGACTAGAGTAAATAAAAAATAATGATATCATATTTTGTTTAAGAAAACCACGTATTCACACTGTCAAAAACAGCTAAAATCCCAAAAGTTGCACTTTAAAGGCCTTTTCCACAGTGTTTAGACTAGTGAATGCAAACCGGTGCCACAACAGTGTATTTCTATGGAGAGAAAGTTAAAGGGGAATTCCACCCATTTTCAACATTTTTTCTGAGAGCGTACAAATGCAACCAAATGAACCCTAACGGGTTAATTTGGTTCCATTTGTACGCTCTCAGAAAAAAAGAAGCATCTAAACAAATCCATTAACATGGTGAAAATACATCTTGATGATGTCATCAAGATGTGTTTCACCATGTTAGTGGTTTTCTTCAGACCTTGGGAACACAGAATTGGGGAACGTTTTTTTTTATCATGTCCACCCAACACCTCTAAGGTATACTAATGACATATTAGAAAATGGGTGGACTTCCACCCATTGTGCCGAGGCGTTCCCTCAAGCACCATGACGCCACAGGCATCTATACCCTCTATAGGCCACAATCAAAGGTTCTTATCCGTCTTCAGTGAGACGTCTCCATCTCTTCCGATGTCTTTTGCTCCGTACACGTTGTTGTTGTCGTTTGCTCCGGTTCCTGTTTATCTTTCGCGGCGGTGCGGCCGCCGTCCTCCACCACGTCCCCTGCTGCTGCTGCTGCGACTGTCCCCGCATGCAGCATCTTAGCACTGTGCTCCTGAGCCTTGGCCCTGAGCGCCGCGATGCTGTTCTCCCTCAGTTCCTCCTTAGAAAAGGGCGACCTGGCGGCGTCCTCCTCCCGCCTCTGCCTCTCCTCCTCCAGCTGCTCCGTCGTCGTGTTTCGCTCAAACGTGTTCTCCCCCCCGATGGTGGGCGGCGGCGGTGGGATGCCGCCGGTGGGTTTTCCAGGAGATGTGTGGGGGGTGGTGGTGGTGGGGGTATCCATGGACTTCTTGTGCATACCTTAGTAAGGGAACAACAAGTATGCAAACATATTTTAGGCCAGTGAAAAATCCCACCCGTTCACCTCGCCTGCCAGACTATAGAGGGAAAGAGAATGAATGAACGGACCAGCAAGGAAAAAGGCGATGAGAAGGAGGGGAAAGGATCGAGAGCGATTCTGTCATTCAATTACAGTCACCTAATTGATTCAGAGCAATCAATTGACACGTGTCGAAAGAGCAGGTTTGATCTAATCTGTCCTGATGAAGTAGGATTATCATCGCATCGACTACCACCAGTTATTGACACAGTGACACGTTTATTGGCTCCTAACAAGAACCCACGCTTAGCCCCATGCCTTGTCCTCCCCTGAACACCCACCTCTATTTATAATCCCTATTCCCCACAACAATAAAAAAACATAATCAGGATTGCAATGTTTTACTGTGCAATTGCTTATCCCTGTGTGACTGCTGCCATGCATGTTGAAACTACAGGCCTGTCCCGTTCACATGATCAGAAATCAAGGAAGATCGCATCATTTTCAAACTATCAGAATTTGATCAGGATCAAAAACGTGATTGGGACATCCCTAATACCAATATTATATCCATGTTATGATATTAGACTGTGAGTTTGGGTATTGTACTATATGACATATATTATTGTATAAAACAGTAAAAAACATTTATTAAAAAAGCATTCTTCCTTTAGCCATTATACTCTAGCTATGCATGGAGAAACCTGCAAGCTCGTAGCACGGCACTCACTTGTAGATCTGCTTTTTTAAATCATGCAAATGTGGTGAAAACCTTTGAATATATAGTATATTCTTTCTCAGCGAACATTGTTGACCCAAATATATATTTGGTACAACATATTTTGCAACTGGGCTTCGAGGGCCAATGAGCCCTTCACTAAGTCCCTCCCCAATCCCGCCTTGTCCAATAGGCACGTTAGAAGAGGAAAGCTTGACCTGGATAGCAACAGTTGCTATAGTATTTGGATTGTCATTGGTCACTGAGCAAACCCCTAAGGGTGGGATTTTGAGAAGGACTCATTACATTACACCCCAATTTCAGGTTTCCTTGGCATGAAAAAATAGACTGAGAACTACAGATATAGAAACAATGTGCTTGCACCAAATTTGCACAATTTTTCTCAGCCCTCCATTTCTAGGAAACAGAGACGGGGGGGGGGGGGGGGGTGCTTTGTATCATGTCCACACAACATAAGGCATACATATTAATGACGGATGTAACATTTCCCAATTGGGGCGGCAGGAGAAAATGGTATGGGGGCGACTTCATCGCCCGTGGCGTGAACGATGAAGCCGCACCCATACCATTTTCAGTTACAGGACTTTTATAGGCAAGTAAAGCATCAATAATAAGATCAGTTGTTGTTGAAGTTGCATAAAGCTAAAGGTCTGACTCAGAGACTTTTCAATGATGAAATGCTGTTGGTTTAGTAGTGGTGACACAGCTGTAGTTAGTTAGTTAGTAGCAGTAGTAGTGTTTCAAATCATTTTAAATATAAAGCAATTTAAAATATCTTGGGTTGTTTTGCATGCCATCATGTTTGGTGGGGTAGACTGGGCATGTCCACGCCTAGATCCGCCCAGCTGGTTGAAAATGGGTGGAATTCCCCTTTAGCTCACCGAGTAACCACGGAGCGCAGGAGTCCATGATGCCGTCCTTGGCTGACTTGAGGATGGACTCGGGCAGAGGGATGGAGTGTCGAACCATGGCTCCATACAGGCCATACTCTGCCATCACACTGCTGCGACCCCAACACTTCTCTCTCTTCCTCCATTTAGCTCTGCGGTTCTGGAACCACACCTAGAGAGAGAAGGGACAATATATATACTGTATATATGTAGCAGTGGTTTTCAACAGTTTCACCCCCCAGACCCCAAACTAAAAATGTATTTAGTTTTTGTCCACATTCCAGTCAAAACTGTCAAAAAAACATTCTTCTACATTCTCTAGTTGTTTAGACTTGGGCTAATTCACATGAATATGATGAATGATGATGAATATTTTAACTCTTGAGAGCGTAAAAATGAAACCAAATGGACCCGCAAGGGTCCATTCTTCTACATTCTCTAGTTGTGTAGACTTGGGCTAATTCACATGAATATGATGAATGATGATGAATATTTTCATCATCATCTTTGAGAGCGTAAAACCGAAACCAAATGGACCCTTGCGAGTCCATTTGGTTTTGTTTTTACGCTCTCAAGAGTTACATCTGGTTAACCAACTTTTCATTTAGCTGGGGACCACCTGCAATCCTCTCAGGGACCACTGGTGGTCCCTGGACCACCTGTTGAAAACCCCTGATATATAGGATGATCATGATAATGATTACGATAAAGTATTGGACAATGGAATACACACGGATGGATCGAGGTATGGGCATGGGGGGCAGTGCCCCCTTAAGTGCCCTGACTGCCCTACCAAACATGATGGCATGCAAAACAACCCAAATTTCAAAGATACTTCAAATTAAAGTGCTTATAATCAAAGTGATTTGAAACGCTACATGCTACTAACTAACTACAATTGTCAAACCACTAAACCAAGAGCATTTCATCATTGAAAACAGAAAACTCTCTTAGTCAGACCTTTAGCTTTATGCATGCTGCGTTTCTGTTGCAACTTCAACAACTGATGTTATTTATGCTTACTTGCTTAATAAAATAGAAAAATAGAAAATGCCCCCCCCCCCCTAATTGGGAAGTGTTACATCCGGCCCTGGGAATACAACCACTCTAAGGACTACTATCTGTAATACAACCACCCTAAGGACTACTATCTCTACCAAGTACTGTGTAGACCACTGGATCTTGCCCATGTAAAGAGAGTTGCTACATTTAGGCAGACATTAAATGTGAGTTTTCTGTAGTCTAAATGCTTAAAGGGAAATGCCATGAAATTCAACTTTTTAATTTTGTTGTGTGTTTTTGGTGCTCCCATGTGTGTTTTTATATCCCCACAAATTATCTGCTTTCAATAATCAGTCTTTCTTATCATAGGAGCTTTAATGTAAATTGCTCTCAAGAACAGCTCATTAGATTTTGGCCTCATAATGATGTCATCAATGCTGCACCCTACTTTGTGTAATTCCTGCTCTCCTTCGGTCTTCAGTTGTAAATTTGCATTTCCACTTTGTTGTAATAATGTCCACCATTGTTAATTTTCCAAGTCGACATGGAATTTATACAAGCATGTTTTTTTTTCTAGCATCAGTATTATAATGACTCTACTATAAAAATATCCTCTCCCCCCACCACCTCAGGACATTGTGCTACTGCAGATAAACTGTCATAAAGAAATGACAAAGACTGGTGCGCGTGCGTGCGTGTGTGCCGTGCGTGTGTGCCATGCGTGCGTGCGTGTGTGTGCGTGCACGCGCATGCATGATTGTTATATCATTCCTCCTCCTTGCGCATCAAAAGCCAGGATTGATTTCCAGCTCCTAGTAAGGCCTCCTAATAGCCAGAAAGCTTGTGAATATGGATGAGGGGGTGAGGAGGAGATGAGCACGGCTATGAGGCGTCAGGTGGGATGAGATTGGTTGTGTGTGTGTGTGTGTGTGTGTGTGTGTGTGTGTGTGTGTGTGTGTGTGTGTGTGTGTGTGTGTGTGTGTGTGTGTGTGTGTGTGTGCGCGTGTGCGTGTGCGTGTGTGTGTGCGTGCGCGCACGTCTGGCACACCGACATGAAAATTAAAAACGATCAAAGCACAGACTGGAAAGCTATGCAGGTAGATCTGATGATAACCTCGCTCATAAAAGATGGGTCTCGGATGATTGTTTCCGTCAGCACACTGCGTGCGTGCGTGCGTGCGTGCGTGCGTGTGTGTGTGTGTGTGTGTGTGTGTGTGTGCGCGTGCACGGGTGTATTGTGCACGTGTCTGTGTGCGTGCGTGTGTGAGGCGTTGCCAGAGAGAGGTGACCCCAGGGGCCGGTGGAGGCTGATTGAAAAATAAGTTAATTTCCACAGCTGATCGATGAGCGACAGGCGCTCAAATATCACGGGAAATTAAATGGCTTACAGCAGGCCAGTTGGGCCCTCTGCTCGCCCACTGACCCGTGTGCTAATTAATTTCCATGTATAGGCCTATCATTTGATCTGGGTGTCTCCCATGGGTAAACTGCATAGCAAGTTCCCCTGAGTTAACTAATTACACTATTATTAGTTATTCGGTTGAAAGTAGTTTTGGCCAAATGGGTGCTGTATGGCAGTCAGTTGTTGATATTCTATTTTATTTTATTTTGGTTTTAGGCGTATTCATATTGTGTGTGTGTGTGTGTGTGTGTGTGTGTGTGTGTGTGTGTGTGTGTGTGTGTGTGTGTGTGTGTGTGTGTGTGTGTGTGTGTGTGTGTGTGTGTGTGTGTGTGTGTGTGTGTGTGCGTGCATGCGCATTGATTTAAGTGAAACTAAATTTGAAAGAATCTGCTATAAAGCATAAAAGCATACAGTATTTATCTGGTGTCAATGGAAAGGTTATGTTGACAATGTAACACTACACACACACACACACACACACACACACACACACACACACACACACACACACACACACACACACACACACACACACACACACACACACACACACTTGTTTTGTGCATTTGTACACAGATACTATTGTTACCGTACCGTTGAGAATTAGATTACTGGGTGACTATATGCGAAACATTTGAATTTCAAATACAATTCAGTCAAAAGAGCCCACACCCACACACACACACACACACACACACACACACACACACACACACACACACACACACACACACACACACACACACACACACACACACACACACACACACACACACCTGTATCCTGTCTTCAGGCAGCTCAGTCTTCATGGACAGCATCTCTCGTGCATAAACGTCAGGGTAGTGAGCTTCATTGAATGCTTTCTCCAGTTCCTCCAGTTGGTAAGAAGTGAAAATGGTTCTACAAATATAGGCAAAAAGACCATTATGAATACATCTTCAGTTAAAGGGGAGCTCCACCCATTTTCAACATTTTAATATGTCATTAATATACCTTAGAGATGTTGTGTGGACATGATTAAAAAAAAAAATCTTAAAAAATCTGTATTTCCTAAAAATGGAGGCTTAAACAAAAATCATTAACATGTTGAAATCTGATGACATCAAGATGTATTTCACCATGTTAATGATTTTTCTTTCAAACCCCTTTTTCCTGAGAGGGTACAAATTGAACCAAATGCTAGGACCCGCTAGGGTCCATTTGGTTCACATTTGAATTCTCTCAGGAAATTTTTGAAAATGGGTGGAATTCCCCTTTAACATAATGCGATATAATGCATTTTATTTTCCAATTTTATTGTCTTTCTTATCCGATATTGAGACTTTTGCTATACCATATTTAATGTTTTATTTTTAATTACACCCTACAAAACACATGCAGGAGAAAATGAAAAATGTTAAATATTTGTATTGTTTAATGCTACAATTAGGGTTATTTTTTATAATAATAATACTAATAATAATATAATAATACATAGACAAATAAATGAAATAAATCAATTACATAAACTAATAATAATAATATAATTATAATAATTATATTATTATAATAATAATTTGGGTATACTGTCTGTAATTACATTGGTCTCTAAGTTGTTCTGAAATTTAAAAGAATATCGACGTTACTCTGAGTATAATGGTTTAGTACAACTGGAGCCTATAAGTGCACTAAAAAAAACTCGTTAAAAATAACAAAGAGAAAATCATTTTAAATATGTAGGGAACACACGAACAGCCTTCAGGTATCTCACAGTATCTCACACAACAGATAGATACTGTATAGGCCTACCTATATCGTGCCGCATTGTGCAAATGCTCTTTTCAATGAAGCACGCACGTGCTTCATTTAAAATAATAATAATAATAATAATAATAATAATAATAATAATAATAATAAATGCGCTCAATTCCCCGTCCCCTTTCCAGTATCAACGACGTCAGTATATTTTTTATTTTGTTTTATTTTATTTTATTTGATTATTTAATTTTTAAACAAACGCAACATAGGCCTACGTCGGTTAGGCCTGCATTAGATATATTAACTCGGCCCGACAGCCCGTGCACGTTTGATGCGATCAAGGCCTTGTAGGCTATAAATAATCAAGTTGCCCGAATGCCCTGCACGCAGTCACGCAAAAAAAGAAAAAGAAAAAAGGATTCTAAATATGGTAGATTTAAATGCAGACTACTCGCACATCTGCCAGTTTTCGTTTTTTACCTGTGTCTCCGTTTCTTCCTCTTCTTGCTGTGGCTCAACGCTGATTTAGAGAATTTGCTGTCGTTTGGAGACAGGCTCACATCGTCAGAATCTGGTGAGAAATACAACAATTAATGAGTCTTTAATGACGAATTAATATGTCTTTAATATACCTTATAGATGTTGTGTGGACATGATTAAAAAAAACTTCCCCCAATTCTGTATTTCCTAATAAAAATGGAGGTCTGAAAAAACATTAACATGATGTATTTCATGTATATCAAGATGTATTTCACCAGAGGGTACAAATGGAACCAAATGGACGCTAGCGGGTCAATTTGGTTCACATTTTTGTATCCTCTCAGGATTTCTTTTTTTTTTTTTTTTTTTTTTTAAATGGGTGGAATTCCCCTATAAAACACATAATCCAAAATTGGAGGCAACAGGCCTGTTGTTTTTTAACATACACTTAGTCAGCTGTTGCTGAAGAAAGGACTATATTTTTAATTCCACACTAATTTATTTATTTAGTATAGTTATTTCATTTTCAGTTGCGGCAAGTTTTACTTTGATGTTACCATATCCGTATTGGCGATTAGGATGAGGATAATTCTTAACACATATACCCCATCATTGAAATACTGATTGATGCTGCTACCATTCGCCGTGATTATAGAAGAATATTTAAAGGCGAAATCCTCCCGTTTCCCAAATTTTCCTGAGAGGATACAGATGTGAACCAAATGGACCGATTTGTATCCTCTCATGCAGGGAAAAGCGTCTGAAAGAAAAATCATTATGTCATCAAGGTGTTTTCTAGGGGGGGTATCATGTCCACACATCTCTAACGCCCACATATCCTTGCAAAACTAATAATAATAATGGAGGTAATAATGAATAATGAAAAAGGTGTAGGCTATTGAAAGCAGCGGATTAACGCAGGCTTGATTTAACAGGGGCCAATGGAAAGAGACACAACAAGCTGTTATAATACAAGTGGAAAAATGCATGCCTGAAATAGCTTTTTTTTTTTTTTTTTTTTTTTTCGTGATTTGATTCTAGGATTGTTTGCACGCAGGAAGGTTTTTTTTTTGTTATTATTATCATTATTTACCAGAGCTGGCAGAGTGGCTCCCGTCCATCGGACCCTGAATGGCCCTGTTGAGCGGCTGCAGGTGCACATTCTGCGCCTCCGCCGACAGCACCTCCAGGAAGGCCGGCTGGCTGTAGAAGGAGTGGTGTAAGCCTCCTCCTCCTCCGCCTACTCCGGGTCCTATTAGACCCATCATGCTATGAAGTTGTCCGTGCCCACCACCATGCTGCTGCAGAGCCGACCTGGCCGCCAGCAGGTGATGCGCCCTGGGCGGCAGAGGTTCCAGCGGCCGCCTCTGAGGAGGAGGAGGGGGGCCGGTGGATGAGGATGATGAGGAGGCTCCTTATTCAGCCCCAGGATCTCCTGGATCCCGAAGCCCGTGCACCTGTGCGGCGTCGTGGTGGTGGTGGTGGTCTGTATCTTCGAGCTGGGTGGCTGTTGTTGTTGCTCGCGCGTTCCCTCGTGGTTTGCAGGTGGTGGCGGCGGCGGCGGCGACGATGATGCCATTTTGTGCTTATTGTTCGCAGATTCTGAAAGCACTGCTGCTGTGGTTTGATCTTTCCCTGTCATGATGGTGGTGCTGCTGCTGCTGGTGCCGGCCCGGCGGTGGTGCCAATGGAATTCCCTGATTAGTTTCGTTTTGTTCTTTTCACTAAGCACCGGTATAAAAAAAGAAGAGAGAGCTGTAGTAGTTATAGTCCCCTGTGCAACCAGCACTGTAGTGTTGTGTGCAGTGTGTGTGTGTATGTGTATGTGCTCTCTGCAGACAGAAATGGGGCTCTTTATCCAACAGGTCTACCCGTGGCAGGGGGCAGCTGCAGTCAGCCAATCACAAGAGGTCTAGAGAGAGAGAGAGAGAGAGAGAGAGAGAGAGAGAGAGAGAGAGAGAGAGAGAGAGAGAGAGAGAGAGAGAGAGAGAGAGAGAGAGAGAGAGAGAGAGAGAGAGAGAGAGAGAGAGAGAGAGAGAGAGAGAGAGGAGAGAGAGAGAGAGAGAGAGAGAGAGAGAGAGAGAGAGAGAGAGAGAGAGAGAGAGAGAGAGAGAGAGAGAGAGAGAGAGAGAGAGAGAGAGAGAGAGAGAGAGAGAGAGAGAGAGAGAGAGAGAGAGAGAGAGAGAGAGATCTGCAGCATGCAGGCTGTTTAGGCAGGCGTTGGACGGATGGATTCTCCTCCATGCAGCATCATGCAAGGTATATACATATGTTTACGGGTCCACTATTTATTCAGTATTTGAGCCATGGACCACAATTTGATGACATTTTAGCCCCACAAACCCAAAAACTAAAGATTTCTTTTGCTTTTGTCCACGATTCCAGGCTGAATTTCGGAGGTCAAAATGACCATTAATCCTCCACATCCTCTAGTTGTGTATAGACTTGGGCTGATTCAGATGATGAATGTTTTAACTCTTGAGTGTATTTTTTAAGCTCTCAAAGAGTTACTTCTGGTTAACTACTTTCCATCATTTGTGTGTGTGTCAACCAAGGCCTTGCAGAACAACAACAACAACAAAAGGATAATTCCAGTTTTCCCCCATGCACCAATTATTATTTGTGAATATAAAACAAGCCAATATAATGTATTTTTCGTAAAGGCTATAAGTATGCATGCAGTCCTTAGACCAGACGCAGACAGTGGACAAAATCACGATGCTCAATAGAACTGTTAATTGAGAGGTGCAAGTGTTTATATAATAGCCTTGTTTATGGCATAAACGCCCAATTAAACGAGCAGAAATCGATCGATGTAACGCAGGGCGGATATAACTTCCCATTTGGGGGGGGGGGGTCAAGAGAACATGTTGGAGGGGCAAGAGAAAATGGTATGGGGGCGGCGATGAAGCCGCACCCATACCAATTTCGGTTACAGGACTTTTATTGGTCCAAGTAGTAAATCATCAATAATAACATCAGTTGTTGTTGAAGTTGCAACAGACAGGCAGCATGCATAAAGCTAAAGGTCTGACTCAGAGAGTTTTCTGTTTTCAATGATGGAATGCTGTTGGTTTAGTGGTGCCCAAATTGTAGTAGGCTTATGGCAGTAGTAGTGTTTCAAATCATTTTGAATGTTAGCACTTTAATTTGAAATATCTTGGGTTGTTTTGCATGGCATCGTGTTTGGGGGGCAGACTGGGTATTTAGGAGGACATTGCCCCCCATACCCATGCCTCGATCCGCCCCTGCGTAACGCACAGTGCATGGGGAAATGGCTGTTATGCGGCCATACTTTCACTGTATGTCACTCCATTAACGTCACGGAGCATTTAATTCAGGAGTCAGCGGATCGGAAAACATTATCCAACCAGCCGGACAAATCCCCCCATCATCAGCCTTTTAAACACTCCAGCATGACATAACGCCGTGCATTACAATGGTCAAACAACTGTTGCCATATTGTGTATTGCATTGTCTGAGGTGCAAATGTTTTTGCCTTCTTTTTTACGTGATATTACAAAGACCTGCAGTTATTTTTTTTATTCACTATAAATCTAGTCCGATTATACCTCGTCTTAAATTTATAATAAACATCGAACCATTCTGCTAAAGCGCCTATTTAAACCCGGAGGAAAAATAGCCAGATTTCAGCACAGCATGCAATCCAATATCTTCCTACGAAATATCTAGCCTACAATGTCCAAATGTATACAGTATTTGGCTAACCAATTTATACGAAAAGAATAACAAATTAATTTGCTAGTTTGGGCTAGTCTTTTATAGGTAGGCATAATTATTACCCGCACAATGGCCTTCTAGTGATTTGCATATTCTAATTAGTTTTGCACATTATGTCTTTGGTGTTGTTCACGCGTGAGTGTAAACTATGCGCATCTGTTGACGATAAATAAGTCTTTTTTTCCATTAACAGGTCACATGGTAAAGAACTACAATGGCCCAGTTCCGGGTATTTAGGACAAACTACAAAAACAAATTAATTACACAGTCTATTTAACAACAATGCAACATTTTTTGTCTCGGACGTACAGTATAGCCTCATAACCTAATAGTGATGCAAGAATTTGACCTCTTATTATTACGAATAATATCAATCTAAATCAAATAGTCTAAAATGGTCAACTGTAGGCTAAAATAGGTGCCAATGGTCCAAGCAAGGATATAACACAGGGGTTTTCAACAAGTGCTTCGGGGACCACCAGTGGTCCCTGAGATGATTCCAGATGTAGCTCTTTGAGAGCGTAAACATGAAACCAAATGGACCCTTGCGGGTCCATTTGGTTTCACGTTTACACTCTCAAGAGTTAAAATGTAGATTAACGGTCATTAAATTGTGATTTAACGCCTTTGGTGCATTACATAGCTTGTCCATCATTTTTTCTCTCTCTCTCACGCATACGCGCGCGCGCGCACGCACGCACGCACGCACACACACACGCACACACACACACACACGCACACACACACGCACACACGCACCCACACACATTCATACTGTACTCAGCCTGGAATTGTGAACAAAAGCTTGTGGCTCTGTGGGGCTAAATAAAATGGTCTTTAAATGGTCGTCCGTGTGGCTCAAATTATGAATTAAACAGTGTGCCCTGGTATGAAAAAGGTTGAAAACCACTGATATAGCACATGCATCCGGTTTAGAAAGTGATGCTGCATGATGAGTCCGACAGGAAGTCAAATGGATGCCATAGATTACAGATGAGATAAAAATCGTTTGTGTTTACGCTTTTCCCCCTCATCTATCAATCACACGTGTCGCATCAACACATTTCTATACAAGACACCTTTCTGAAAGGAGTATGTAGCTAATAGGCATCAGGCCAGCTACTCATCATGCCTGCTGCTATTGTAGTAGGCTATGAATGGAAGCGTGCATGTGATGATGAAATCCTTCTTTCGTCACAATCTGAACTCTAATCAGCAATTATTCAATTATCGCGGCGTTTGGTTTGCGGCACCGTCGTGGTTCACAAATAATTTGCGGCACGCTTCTGGACATCTGGACGAGATCATTATCTTAGAGGAGACAATATTTATGGAGATTAGTAGACGCGCCTCGATGGATGCGGATTGCGGATATATACCTATATATAGCCCGTGCGCAGACCTTATCAATGTGACATGTGGCGATGAATAAGTAAATAGTGTGGTGGAGTCCTCCTCGGGGACCGCTTGGCCCCGGCTGGGTGGACCACCACGCGTCGGGCTGGTCCCCGGGGGACCGTTTGGCCATGCAGCCATGCACAGTGGGCTGCAGGCTGCAGGTGGTCCATTCGTCGGGCTGGCGTTTCGGCGCGTGGTCTACCCGTGCATCATGGGCTGTGCTGCTGCATGGTCCCTAATCCGGTGAGAGTGACAGTGAGATGGTCAGAGTGTTAGAGGGGCAGGCAGGGGCGGATCTAGGCATGGGGTGGGAGGGGGGGGAATGCCCCCCTTAATGCCCCGTCTGCCCCACCAAACGTGCAAAAAAAACAAGATATTTCAATTAAAAGTCCTTATATTTAAAATGACATGAAACCCTACTGCTATAACTATTGTGGCACCACTAAACCGACAGCATTTCATCATTGAAAACAGAAAACTCTCTGAGTCAGACCTTTAGCTTTATGCATGCTGCGTGTCTGTTGCAACTTCAACAACATTATTATTATTGATGCTTAATTGCCTAATCAAAGTCCTGTAACCAAAAATGGTATGGGTGCGGCTTCATCGCCTGTTTGCAATTATTTGCTGCTATCAAATGATTGCAAAGAGGAAGCTGCAGGCATTATTAAAGTTTTTTTTTCCTGCTCTGTGATCCTCACTGATTTCATAAAATTTCGTAAAATAATGAAGTGAACTAAAGTGTGTGCAATATACCAAAGGGCCAGTTCTAAATACGACTTCAGTGCACATCCTGCCGCACAGAGATACTTCATTCACAGGCCTGAATTGGCCCAGACCTTGAGTTTGACATATGTGGGCTGTAGTGCATTACGTTCACCTGGATTTGGGGTTAGGCGTCTCTTGCTCTTGCTCAAGGACACTTTGGCATGCAGACAGGAGGAGCCAGGATTCGAACCGCCAACCCACAGCCCACGGATCATTGCTCCTGCAGCTCCTAAGCCTCAGCTGCTATTTGCAGCATAGTCAGCATGTACTGTATGTTGTAGATAAAGTATTTTCGAGGCACAACCCAATCACTTTTCAGCTAATGGAGATGATGTAATGACAATATGATACAGGGACTTAATTGGTTTATTATAGATAGACTAATTATTTATTTAATTTAGTATATTAAATGCGTGAAAGTTGTGGATAGTGCAGGGCTTTTAAGGAAAAAATATATAATTTTGGATATAAGTAAGTAAACATGGTCACTTGCTCACATTTATTGATAGACCATAAGTATAATTATGGAATGGAAAAGTCATTGAACCCATTTTCTTAAATTTGCTGTATATAGGCTATAAAATGCTTGCAATTGATGTTTCGATAAAGATTCATAACCAATTGCAAAACGATACGATACAATGTACAAACGATACAATGTGATATTTGCTTATACAGTACATAACGATACACTAAGATTTTATTATACACTTACACCCCTAGTGCAATGACATGTATTTCTATACAAATCTGTTCAATGCAAAATACTGTGTTGAAGTTCAGGAGGGTAGGGAAAGCTGGGGCAAACGGCGAGGAGGGACGGTTGCAAGTGGGACCATTTAGCCTAGAACACCGGAAGTAAATGAATTTTCAGTGACGTCATCTTTTTCCTCGACGTCGAAAACCCCCAAGGAAGTTCTTACAGAAGGAATTGCAGCCAAGTCTGCCGCGGCTGCGCCATGACACCTCGGGTGGCAAAACTACTGGAAGCTATAGGACAAATACATGGCAGTGGAGGGCAGCATGCTGGATTTCTTGCAAACAAACACGTGAGATCTGCCCCTCATTGCAATAGCACCCAGCTGCAGTCTCGCAGACAGTGACGTCACGTTCAGAGAGTTCAGAAGCATACTTTCTGCTCTTCGGATAGCTATATAACATTACACAGTGTACTGTACGCATCGAAAAGCAACACATCAGACACAATGTCTTATGTGTATTCTGTTATTTTCCAGAAGTGCTTAATTTACAATGGTATCAGTCGTTCAGAAATAATTTTTGTTTGTCCCACCACTCTCATTGACTTCAATGTATTCCCCGGGGTTTCAAACTGCAGCTTGCCACACAGCAGGACGAATCTGCAGATTTGAATGGCCAGGTAGAGAAAATGACGTTGGCTTCCCTTCCTTCCCTTTTAGAACTTCCTTGAAAACCCCAAGGAAGTTCTAAAAGGGTAAGGATGTCATACGTATAATGACATCACTGACAGCTTTTGGCAGGCTTTTTCTGCAAGCTTCCCGTGGCCGAAAATTAGATAACATAAAGCATAAAGCTAAACGTCTGATTCAGAGAGTTTTCTGTTTTGAATGATGAAATAGTGTTGGTTTAGTGGTGCCACAATCAGTTCGTAGTTAACTAGCTACTTAGTAGTTAGTTAGTAGCAGTAGTGTTTCAAATCATTTTAATCACAAGCACTTTAATTTGAAATACTGTATCTTTGAAATTTGGGTTGACTGATGTTTGGTGAACCCCCCCCCCCCCCATCTAGGCCACAACTAGACCCATGCCTAGATCTGGCCCTGGTGCAAAGATAGTTAAGATACCATGAAGTGGTACGTAATTCATTCATTCACATCATCATCAAACTTTGGACTGTCAAACACAGTATCGTATTCCTTCTGTGCAGATGTGGTTATGGGGGTGATGATAGCTAAAAACGTTTTGTTTGTAAATGCATCAACATCCATTTCTAATGGATGAAGCCACAACTTGGAAGAGAGGTCATCAGATGGTCATAGAATGTTTCAATCCTCAAACCACTTCACTGTCCAGTATGGTGAGCAGTGATTGGCCAATTAAGTCACTGCCCCTCTCCTCCAGGCTTCAGCTAGATGACTCATTTTGCAACCGGGACTGTCGTGACTGATTAGCTTGCTCTGCTCGGGCACAAGTAGGCACACGTAGGCCATGGTTTGCACGTTACACACTCTAGCGGGTGCTGATCTAGTTGAATGATGTTGTTGAGGAATGTCATTGAATCTCTCTCTCCCCCTCCCCTCCTCTCAGAGCCAGCCAGGACTTTGAGTCTGTTTATTGCTCATGTACGTTCTATAGCTGGTTTGCATTTTCCTACAGAAAATAACACATCTACACAACAACATGATTTTCTTGCACTGTATTAAGCACTTAAACAGTGTCCCTGGCAGGGGCGGATGTAACATTTCCCAATTGGGGGGTTGGGGGGGCACGAGAAAACGGTAAGGGGGGGGGGGGGCTTCATCGATGAAGCCGCACCCTATACCGTTGTGGGCTTTATTAGTAAAGACAGACATGCAGCATGCATAAGCTAAAGGTCTGACTCAGAGAGTCAGAGAGTTTTCTGTTTTCAATGATGAAATGCTGTTGGTTTAGTGGTGACACAGCTGTAGTTAGTTAGTAGCAGTAGTAGTGTTTCAAATCATTTTAAATATAGGCACTTTAATTTGAAATATCCTGGGTTGTTTTGCATGCCATCGTGTTTGGTAGGACTGGGCATTTAGGGGGGCATTGCCCCCCCCCCTCCCCCCCCATACCCATGCCTAGATCCACCCCTGGTCCCTGGTACTATACTTTGGGCTACTTGAGGTCTGTCTGTCTGTCTGTCTGCCTAACATAGCTAGTGCGTGGTGTGGGAAAATTAGTGTATATATTTATTGTCTCCACCGAAGGTGGGGACTATAAAACGCCCTCCGTCCGTGCACGCAGCCCGTCCGTCCCCCGAATCTGTCCGTCGCACGACTGTCTGTCCGTGCACGCAGCCCGTTCGTCATGACGTCATGACAACGTTATAGTTGATACACTAGTACCAGTGCACGTTCAAACCTGAGCACAGACGGTGGAGACCTGGGTATAGGTCTCTAGGAGGAACCCTGAGCTTGAGAAGCTTGAGATGATGTCATGATGAGGTCATAGGTATGAAGGTCATAGGTATAAAACGCCCTCTGTTCGTGCACGCAGCCCGTCCGTCCCCTGAATCTGTCTGTCCCACGACTGTCTGTCCGTGCACGCAGGCCGTCCGTCATGACGTCATGACGACGTTATAGTTGATACTAGTACTAGTACACATTCAAACCTGAGCCCAGACGGTGGAGACCTGGGTACAGGTCTCTAGGAGGAACCCTGAGATTGAGAAGCTTGAGATGACGTCATGATGAGGTCATAGGTGTGAAGGATGGCTGGCATTAGTGTTTTATATATATTAGAATAATATCAATTGCTGGGCCCGGACGGTGGAGACCTGTGCCCCGTAGGGGCACAATCTTGTTACTTGTACTGTTTTCAGTTTGTGGTCAGTCGGCGGACTGCTTTTTAAAAACTTAAGATAGCTTAGTTAAGTATTGTCATGAGTATTATCTCCTGAAGGTGTCGGAGAGTACTTGCCTTTTGCTCGCTTGCGCTGCTTGCGCACAAGTAGGCCATGCATGGTGTGTGCAGTGCTCAAGTTGTCACTAGTTTCGTTTTTTGTTTGTTTGTTTGTTTTTTGGCATAAAATATTGTCTACATGAATCCACCTCCTGACCGGCTATCACCGTTGAGCAATATTTTTTAATGGGGGTTTGTATGTGACCTCTGACCATGCCATTAAGAACCTACATATAAGGCAAGATGTACAAAAGCTATGCTTTTAGCAGCATGTCATGTGACAAAGTTGGGGTTTTCATTGTCTCATAATAACCAGGATAACTAATCCTCTAACATCAGCAATAAATAGCTCTCTAACACAACAATTCATCGCATTATGTACAGCAGGGCTGTCCAAAATGTAGATGGTGATCTACCAGTAGATCACACAGGCCATGCAGGTAGATCACATGACAGTCCTCCCAGCACTTGGATCATTATAGATCTGTAACTCTCGAGAGCGTTAAATTATATTTAAACATCTGAATTATGTAATTTTCCAGAGTTCACACAATTAGAAAATGGAAAATAATTGTTCTTTTGACCAACATTTGGCAATTCTGCTTCCCAACTGGGGACAAAAAGGTGAACGTTCTTAGTTTTGGGTGCAAGAAACTAAACTAAACATTACCAATAGGCCAGTAATTTTAGCTCATGTTTTACCTAAAATTGGAATAAATTGTAACATGGGATTTTTCTTCACAGATCATTTCTTTGAGGTCTCCAGAACAACATATTAAAAGTCCCGAAAAATCCCAGTTGCGCAAATATGTTTAATTTCATAAAGTAATAGAATACATAGGCTCCAATGGAGTGATAGCCCCGCCCCCTCCTATACAAACCCATTATAACTTAAAACTCCATTTTAACCATGATGGATTATTCAAAAACAACCCATCTTTTTCTGGTGACTGATATTGTCCTCCTAATATGTGAGAGGACAGTGGAATTTCATTCACAGGTTTCAGTTATTTTTAAAATATTGTTTTGGAAAATGTAGCTGCCTCCATATCTGGCTATGCCCACCCAAATGAATATTAAAAAAATAAATAAATTAAACCTGTAAATGAAATTCCACTGCCCTCTCACATATTAGGAGGACTATATCAGTCACCAGAAAAAGGTGAGGGCAGTGGAATTTCATTTACAGGTTTCATTTATTTTATTTTTTTATATTCATTTGGATGGGCATAGCCAGATATGGAGGCAGCTACATTTTCCAAAACAATATTTTAAAAATAACTGAAACTTGTGAATGAAATTCCATGGTCCTCTCACGTATTAGGAGGACAATATCAGTCACCAGAAAAAAGATGGGTTGTTTTTGAATAATCCATCATGGTTAAAATGGAGTTTTAAGTTATAATGGGTTTGTATAGGAGGGGCGGGGCTATCACTCCATTGGAGCCTATGTATTCTATTACTTTATGATATTAAACATATTTGCGCAACTGGGATTTTTCGGGACTTTTAATATGTTGTTCTGGAGACCTCAAAGAAATGATCTGTGAAGAAAAATCCCATGTTACAATTTATTCCACTTGAAAATTCATTTTGCCTGGACTACAACCCAAACCCTCAAATACTGTTTTCAAACGTCATTAATAGCATATACACTGGGAAACCTTCCAATTATCTCCCTCTATTTTTCATTATGAGTGCATTATTCTTAAACACTATAACAGTAAGTAACACCATCGCCACTATTTCAAAGCTCAAACTTTCTAGGGGGCCTTGAAATGGATTTTCAGTAATGGAACAATCACATTAATGATGTGTAGATCTTGTTGAGCTGGTCATTTTGAAAGTAGCTCTCAAGTCAAAAACGTGTGGGCACCCCTGCTGTACAGTATGTCCGTGTTGTCCACCACACCCCAGTTCAACCAAAATGCATTCAGATAATGATGTCATCATGTCAAGACGGTTGGCATTCTAAGTGATTTGGGAACAGGAGGGTTGTGCAGGAACAATGCCATTACTGTTTCTTTTCCTTTGGACTCACAGTCCAAAGGAAATGTGCTTTTTTCTGTCTGAGCTGTGTATTCTATGTTGTTTGAGGTTAGATCCAGAACTGTTTGGTTTAATCCAGCTAATTGCCAAGTCCAAGAGCTGAACATTTACGAGACGAGGAGAGAGAGATGGGTCAGCCGTTGATCAAAACATCTTATTGAGGTGAAGAAACAATGGCTCCTACAATCACAACAATGTGCCGCTGGTGATTCAACAGTTTGCCCTGGACGCACAAAGCATTAATTAGGGCAATAACTTCATGCTAGTGTCGTTCCATAGTCTCCATTTCTGTATGAGTGCATCTCTTTAGGGTTCGGAAAAGGGACTGACTTGCTAGACTGCACTACATTCCACCATTGGACGACGTGCAGATGTGTTATTTGCGTAATGAGGAAAAACAACTTTGGGAAACGCGGGTAGGAAGGGGAAAAAAGGGGGGGGGGTGCCCCTCGCCCAAACATCTCTTGACAAAATAATATTCCTCACTGCGGCTGCTTGTAACAAGAGTTGACATAATTACTCGGGCACATTTCTTGTCTAATTAGCACACTTCCAGAGTGGACAAGGGCTAGCAGTTAGTCCGGAGAAGGGAATCGGACAGGCATGGCAACAGCAACACAAAAAAGGGGGCCCCCGGGTTTTCAGCGTAATTAGGTGAGACAATGCCCCTGACTGTTCTGAGCTGTGGCAGTGGCTCAGGGCGGATGTAACATTTCCCAATTGGGGGAGGGCAGGAGAAAATGGCATGGGGGCGAAAATGGTTCATCACCCGTGACGATTCGCGCCACGGGTGATGAGCCATTTTCGGTTACAGGACTTTTATTAGGCAATTAAGCATCAATAACAACATCAGTTGTTGTTGAAGTCGCAACAGACACGCAGCATGCGTTAGGCTAAAGGTCTGAGTAAGAGAGTTTTCTGTTTTCAATGATGAAATACTGTTGGTTTAGTTGGTGGCTGGCACAGCTGTAGTTAGTTAGTAGCAGCTAGTAGTAGTAGTGTTTCAAATCATTTTAAATATAGGCACTTTAATTTGAAATATCTTGGGTTGTTTAACTTTTGCATGCCATCGTGTTTGGTGGGGCAGCAGGGGCGGATGTAAAATGTCCCATTTGGGGGGGGGGGGGGAGAGAACATGTTGGAGGGGCAAGAGAAAATGGTATGGGTGTCGCCTGTGTCGCTTCGCGCCACAGGCGATGAAGTCGCACCCATACCATTTTCAGTTACAGGACTTTTATTACGCAATTAAGCATCAATAATAACATCAGTTGTTGTTGAAGTTGCAACAGACACACAGAATGCATAAAGCTAAAGGTCTGACTCAGAGAGTTTTCTGTTTTCAATGATGAAATGCTGTTGGTTTAGTGGTGACACAGCTGTAGTTAGTTTTCACATCATTTCAAATATAAGCACTTTAATTTGAAATATCTTGGGTTGTTTTGCATAGCATCGTCTTTGGGGGGGCAGACATCGTGTTTAGGTGGGCATTGCCCCCCATGCCCATGCCTAGATCCGCCCCTGCAGTGGCTGAGTGCTGGGGCCGCGCAGGCGAGCGCTCGCCCCGTGAGGTACACATCTCCACCCAGAGACCCTAATAAGCCCCTAATTGTCTTTTTTGGATTCACATGGTCAGCACCCAGCAGACGCTGAGACAGCCCGTTCCCCCGCTCTCCTGTCGTGACCCCGGACCCTCTGCGTGCAGAAAAAGGGGGACGTTTGCATTGACTCCCATGCAGGGGTGTAGTGGAGGGGACACCCCCCCCCCCCACTTCTCACATCTAAAATATT
>CM076983.1:17089435-17141935 GCA_039105355.1 Benthosema pterotum | reverse complement strand
CACTCTGAGCCATTACGGAGTGTAATTGTTATTTAATGGATTAAACATTCATCCTCCTCCACCCAATCCTCCAGAGGGCAAGATGACAGCTTCACCATGTTCACACTGCTAAACATCCCCCCACCACGTGCACGCACACACACACACACACACACACACACACACACACACACACACACACACACACACACACACACACACACACACACACACACACATGCACGCGCACACACACCCACACACACGCACACGCACACACACGCACACACACACACACGCGCACACACACACACACACACACATGCACACACACACACACACACACACACACACACACACACACACACACACACACACACACACACACACATGCACGCGCACACACACACACGCACACGCACACACACACGCACACGCACCAGGGGTGGATGTAACATTTCCCAATTGGGGGGGCAAGAGAAAATGTTATGGGTGCGGCTTCATGAAGCTGCGAAGCGATGAAGCTGCACCCATACCATTTTCAGTTACAGGACTTTTATTAGTCAAGTAAAGCATCAATAATAACATCAGTTGTTGTTCAAGTTACAACAGACACGCAGCATGCATAAAGCTAAAGAGTTTTCTGTTTTCAATGATGAAATGCTGTTGGTTTAGGGTGACACAGCTGTAGCAGTAGTAGTGTTTCAAATCATTTTAAATATAAGCACTTTAATTTGAAATATCTTGGGTTGTTTTGCATGCCATCGGGTTTGGTGGGGCAGACTGGGCATTTGGGGGGGCATTGCCCCCCCTCATGCCTATGCCTAGATCCGCCCCTGACACACACGCACGCACGCACGCACGCACACACACACACACACACACACACACACACACACACACACACACACACACACACACACAGACACACACGCACACACGCACACACACACACACACACACACACACACACACACACACACACACACACACACTACCGTGTAGACTCCCACTTGACACCAGTGTTTGTGCTCAAAATTCAATTACCCACTTATTGATACCTCACTGGGGTGCTAAAGATGTGGAGGGGGGTGGGAGGGGTGTGGGCGGGGGGTAGATGATGATTTCCCATGAGGCCGCAGGATCCTCTGCACGTCTCCAGCTGGATCTATCTCACCATGGCTTTACTCATCATTCTGGAGCAGATTAGGCTATACAAAGCCGTCAGGCAGGCACACACACACACACACACACACACACACACACACACACACACACACACACACACACACACACACACACACACACACACAGGGGCGGATCTATAGGCAATGCCTATAGATTCGCCACAGAGACCAAATGAAACCAAATGGACCCTTACGGGTCCATTTGGTTTCATTTTTACACTCTCAGGAGTTAAAATATTCATCATCTCAACACAACTAAGATTAACGGTCATTTTGGTCTGCAAGTTTGCCTGTTTTGTTTCCCAAATCCAGCCAAAGGCAAAATAAAATGCCCTAAAATGGTGGTCCGTGGCTCAAATGCTGAATAAATGGTGGGCCCTGGGCTCAGAAAGGTTGAAAACCCCTGATATAGTGCATTTTGGATTTTGGCAGTTGGCAACACTGCATGAGGCTTGCCTTCCAGTGGCTCTCAGTCCCAGAGGTGCACTCAGTCACGGCCTCTGGCCTTATCCCCTCTAATTACAGCACTCATCTCTGCAATCTCATGAGATGCTGCCATGCTGATGACAGCCGTCAGGGCCGGATCTAGAGGGGGGGCAGGGGTGGGTGGAGCCCACCCAAACGTGCATTCTGTATGCCCACCCAATGAGAGGTAATATCAGTGATTTTCAAGTTTCAACCAGTGGTCTGGTGACCAGAGTTCCAGGTAGTCCCCAGGCTAAATGGTGGAAAGTTGGTCAACCAGATGTAACTCTTTGAGAGGGTAAACATGAAACCAAATGGACGCTCTCGAGTTAAAATATTCATCATGTGAATTATCCCACGGCTACACAATTAGAGAATGTATAGAAGATTTTAATGGTCATTTTGATCTGTAGGTTTGACTGAAGCAAAATGCTGAATAAATAGTGGGCCCTGGCGTCAAAAAGGTTGAAAACTACTACTTCATATGAAAAACTATGGAGTTGCCCACCTTGCCATTCTTCCAGCCCACCCTAGCAGGGCTGGCTGAATCCGGCCCTGGTAGTTGTGCATCACCAGCAGCAGCAGCCAACAGCTGTGACTGCCAGCTCTGCCACACGTCAATCCCCAAGGGAAGGGAAAAAAGAAATATGCACCCACGTTTGTGTTTGAGCCCACTTGGAGAGGGGGGTAGAGGGGGGGGGGGGGGGGGGCAATGTGTTTTTATTGCCTTGTGGACGATACCTTACAAAACCCCATAATTGCAGCTGTCTGTCTGAGTCTGGTAATCCATTCAATTCAGATTTCTTTAGTGAGTAAAGTATGGTGAGTGCAGCATACAACGAGGCAGTCGAAAAACAATGGTATTTCATCAAAGGTCACATAAAATGTACTGTATATTGTTTTGATTTAAAGGTTTTGTGACCTTATTTATTTATTTATTTATTTTTTTATTTAGTTTTTTAGTTTTTTCTGTTTTCTGTCTTCTTAATTACACTCAGAAAAACCTGACCTTCTGTGGTTTGGAGTTTTCTGTGAAGTTTGGAAAGCTTTTGAGCTGTAATGAAACATCTGCTGGCAAATCCCATTGACATATAATATGGAGTTTGCTAGCCTGACCTCAGTCTGAATTGACATTTCGGAATTAGGCAGGTAAAGTATCAATAATAACATCAGTTGTTGAAGTTGCAACCGACACGCAGCATGCATAAAGCTAAAGGTCTGACTCAGAGAGTTTTCTGACCTTCTGTGGTTTGGAGTTTTCTGTGAAGTTTGGAAAGCTTTTGAGCTGTAATGAAACATCTGCTGGCAAATCCCATTGACATATAATATGGAGTTTGCTAGCCTGACCTCAGTCTGAATTGACATTTCGGAATTAGGCAGGTAAAGTATCAATAATAACATCAGTTGTTGAAGTTGCAACCGACACGCAGCATGCATAAAGCTAAAGGTCTGACTCAGAGAGTTTTCTGTTTTCAATGATGAAATGCTGTTGGTTTAGTGGTGAGACAATTGTAGTTAGTTAGTAACAGTAGTAGCGTTTCAAATCATTTTAAATATAAGCACTTTCATTTGAAATCTTGGGTTGTTTTGTATGCCATCATGTTTGGTGGGGCAGTTTAGTGGGGCAGTGCATTTAGGGGGGCATTGTATTGGAACTCTCTCAAGAACCACTGGTGGTCCCCGGACCACTGGTTGAAAACCACGGTACCCTTTCACAGGCCGGTCAGAGTCAGCCAAAGGGCCGCATTTGCCCTCCGGCCCGCATAATGCCCAGGTATGCTCTATAAATGCACCATTTACTGTGACAATATCCAGGTCTTTCGACCTGGCAGGGTCAAGCCACGGTGTCCGCAGTGTTGCCAATTTGGCGCATTTGTCGCTATATTTAGCTTTTTTCCAGACCCTCTTAGCACCTAAATTAATGAAAAACTCCAGGCGGAAAATCTAGTGCTTTTTTGCTGGTGAGTTGGGGCCGAATTGGTTGACAGGCGCCAGAGATAAAACGCTCATTTTTCACAATTTTTCCTCCTTCCTTCCTAGAAAGGACCATTGGTAACCAAAAGGACCATTATAGATCTGTAACTCTTGAGATATGGGTCCATTTGGTTTTATTTTACGCTATCAAGAGTTAAATTGTATTTAATTAATTCTGATTTATCTATTTTTCAAGAATCTACACATTTAGAACATGCAGAAGAATTGCTATTTTGACAAACATTTTGGCAGTTATCTCTCCTAAATTAGTCAGAGAGACTGAACTCAACATCAAATGGTGTTTCTCTGTGGCTAAAATGCAAAATAAATAGTGGGCCCGCGCTGGTATGAAAATGGTTGAAAACCACTGCTCTAGCGCATTCTAGTGCATTTTGGAAGTGCCGCTCAGGCGCGTAGCTTGCGTCGGACATCAGACTGGGCCAGTATGACGCTACGCCTCTGGTGCCACTAGTGCATTTTGGATTTTGGCAGTTGGCAACACTGAGTGTCCGTCTCCCTAAGGATGGCTGGATTGATGAGCTCCACGCGTCCATTTCCCAACCTGATTGCCACGGTGTTCATTAGCAGGAAGCTGCAGCTATAGAGGGCTTTAATGGCCTGCACACTCACACGTTTGGCTGTAAATCTTCACCAGGCCCTGCCCAGGTTCGCTCCTCTGTCTCATCAAAGGGTTGTAAAGAATGCAGTCAACTGATGAAAAAAAGAGCATGACATTTATGTTCTCTCTCCTCAACACATGCACACATATGCGCGCGCGCACACACACACACACACACACACACACACACACACACACACACACACACACACACACACACACACACACACACACACACACACACACACACACACACACACACACACACACACACACACACACACAATCGCACATCAATACTAAGGCACAGACTCATAAGTGAGGACACATTTAAAGTACGGCCTGAATGAATGATGCACAGGTGATTGCTTGTGAGCTGTCTCTAGACTATCTTCTTGACACAAAGGTGTTGTTACCGATTTGACTTTCACAGTCATTGTCACTTATGAATCGGGATTGACTATTTAACTCACTACTATAGCCTACCAGTATGATACCACATACAGGTATGTAAAACACCCCTTGAACAGGATCCGGGATGTCAAATAGCCCTGATGAAGAGCGCCACTATTAGAGTACTATAAGGGAGAGTACTGACACTCCTGTTGACTCCCAAAGCTACGGCTGAACAGAGACGACTATTGGCTGAAAAGCGCACGTGACCGCCTAGATTCTGGTTCCAAACAAACCACTCTGGCCGTCCAGCTCCGTTGACTGCAGATCGCACGCTCACAGTTAATTTGGTGAAATTACGGCATTTTAACGCATTAACAGACCTCCCGGCACTCTAGTGAACAATGATCTGTTGTATAACTCGCTTTAGTTTAAGAATATAGGCTGTGCTGTTATGCAGTGTATGCCTGTCTTTGGAACCTGTAGAGCTCCAGCCAGCGCGAGACACAAGATCAAAGTGTGTCAGTAACTCTCCCTTCCAGTACATATAGGTCGAAATATGTTTGTTTAACAAAGATTCTTCTCCTCTTAAATATTGTGAGTGACTGGATCTCCATACGTTTTGAATTGATGTTTTATCCTGATTGATCCACAAGCTCCTTTTTACTGTTTTACATCTTTTAATAATAATAATAATAATAATAATCTTTATTTGTATAGCACCTTTCATGACATAAAATGCAGCTCAAAGTGCTTTACATTGCAATAGAGAAGAAGACAAAAAAAATAGTGGGTATAAATTAAAGAGATCATTAAAGTACATCAAAGAAGCAGTACAGTGAGGACCTGAAATAAGGCATAAAATATAAAATCATAAAATATAAAATCACAGAGAATCAGTTAAAAGCAAGTGCATAGAAGTATGTCTTTTATACCTGCATGTCTCCATTCATCCTGCATGTCTCCATTCAGCACATGGTTCTTTTCCTTCCTCTGCTGTTGTATTTCGTATACAGTTTTTAAAAACCTGAATGAATCATTCTACTGATCGTTCTCTCTTATTATTGAAACTATCTCAGTCAGTCATCTCAGTCAAATAGAAATAAAGCTCAGGCTATATATGTTGTTCAGAAAGGTTGTTAAAATCAGAATCTCCTGAAATGTTTTCTTTTTTAGGCAGTGACAACTTAGTGTCTTTAAATTATATGATTTGGTTTTCATGAAAGATGTAACACAAAGGTTTATTATTTTGTACATATAGGTTGCCATACATACAAAAATAGTGTAAGTTAAGTAATGCATAGGCTAAATATTAATACTGGTTATTAACATGAATATCACTGGGGGAAGAGGGATCGTGCGACTGTGAAGTAGTCACACTCACACCTGGCCTGAGTCAAACTGATGGAATCGATGGGTGTGCATTAGAGTTAAACGATGCACACAATATAAATAGGCCATTCAGTGCTGTTTATGAGAGAAAAATATATTAATCCATAATGTCATTTATATTGTTAAATTATTTCTAAAATATTATGACCTCCTTCATACTTTTGAACAAAGGATGTCCTAACAGAAATGGGTCAACAAACATAAGGACTCTGGACATCAGTAATGGCAAGTATTTCATATACACTACAGCTTAAGTTCATAAAATCTGAACTATCCCTTTAAAAACATCATTGCGGTGAAAACCCTTCATAAAACCTCACTTCATATCACCCTGGAGTATGTTTGAGCCTTAAGAGAGGGATAATTGTCAACAATTATTGCTTGACAGTTGGCTGATGTCATTGTCTGGTTGGTTAGCAGTGTTGTGCAAATTACTCTGAAAAAGTAACTCAATCACAAATTACTTCTTAAAAAGGAAATTGACTTAGTAACTCAATTAGGCCTACTCTATTATAAAAGTAACTAATTACCAAGAAAAGTAATTTTGCGTTACTAAACAAAGTAATATGTCGAAGAATTTGTTAGATAAATTGTATTAGGAAACTTTAGACAATTTTATAAATCTTCTCAAGGAATGACTTGAATTAAAATGCCATAAGAAAAGGGACACACTATCATGTAGGATATGAAAGGATAAAAAATAACTAGTTTTGTTTGCAATTGCATTGCGTTTTTATCTTTCAGTTATTTCAAGTAGGCTATAATTTGTTTTAGACACAAATGTAGGCTGTAGTTCACAATCAGGCATTCATTACTGTTCTCTTTGATGGATAAATGTTCTCCTATTTTTCTTCACATGTAAACAAAAACGCGTGTGAGGGGTTTATGTCACATCAAAGCGGTGACCTATAGAAACCTGCACCTTAGAATGGTCACACAAAGAGCAGAACATAAGACACATTTTTCCAAGTAACTGCGTCGGTCCCTAGAAATACTGCGTCTTCTAGAAATCTACACAGCTGTAATTAATGTTACAGTAAAATGTTCCTGATGACTGTGGTTTTATACTGAACGCAGAGCCTTATTTTAACCTCTGGCTAGTCTGCTAGCAATACAGGCTACAGGACTTGTAAAACAATTTGAAAGGACCGATTTATGAATTATTCTGCTGATTGACTCTGAGGCGAGTACGCGATAAAAGGTAGGCAGCCTCTCTCTCTCTCTCGTTACGTCTCTCTCTGTCTCTCTCTGTCTGCAGTTTTGATCGCGCTGATTTTTTAATAGTAACGGAAGCTTAAGTTTGTAATTCTAACGACATTGTAACGCTGGATAAAGTAGTCAATTAGATTACAAATTAACGGAATTAGGTAGAACGATTTATTTAAACGAAATTAGTCTCAACTCTGTTGGTTAGTATGAGTGCAGTGCAACTGGAGGGTGAAGGGGTCTTGCTCCAACCTTTTCTTTGTGGTTCCAGGTCAACAAATTAGGTCAGAGTACAATGCAGTGTCTCTGTTAGACCCCCTACTAGAAGGCTCTGGTTAGACCATAGCAGGGTTCCAGAAGACCAGAACCCTTCACATGCTCTCTCCTGAAGCTAGACCTGGCCTTCCATCTCTTATTCATGGGTCTCATTTGTAGTCTTTTAGCGGCCACATTGAGGATGAGGACCAACATAGCTTATGTCGGGTCTACCTAGCTCCGACGGACCCCCACTCTTGCTCCTTCCGTCCCTCCCTCCGCTCCGAGATGGGGTTCCGTTGCATTACCCGGTTAATTCTTCTGGGCGAGGCGGCCGGTCGGTACAAATGCAAGTCGCATGTACTCACCTTAGGTCCTGTGGAACAACCAACGCGCTTGTCCGGGGCTCTCTGGGGTTTATGTTTTTTCGGCCGCATAAAATCCAACCGATGATGTCGGGAAAGTGTTTTAATCCGCCAATTCTGTCACAAATTTAGGTGGTTTTTGCAATGTTTTGTTACACATTTTGGCCAGAGGGGGTAGTAATGTGGCTAATGTTGATATTGACGATGACGTCATATTAAACATGGCGGCATTGCAAAAACCACCTAAATTTGTGACAGAATTGGCGGATTAAAACACTTTCCCGACATCATCGGTTGGATTTTATGCGGCCGAAAAAACATAAACCCCAGAGAGCCCCGGACAAGCGCGTTGGTTGTTCCACAGGACCTAAGGTGAGTACATGCGACTTGCATTTGTACCGACCGGCCGCCTCGCCCAGAAGAATTAACCGGGTAATGCAACGGAACCCCATCTCGGAGCGGAGGGAGGGACGGAAGGAGCAAGAGTGGGGGTCCGTCGGAGCTAGGTCTACCTAATCACCGGAACGGACCAAAACCCACCGGAACGGACCGGAACGGACCAAAACCTACCGGAACGGACCGGAACGGACCAAAACCTAGACCAAAACGGACCGGAACGGACCAAAACCTAGACCAAAACGGACCGGAACACTACCCCGGACCGGAACCTACTAGGAGCGGATCGAAACTGACATGAATGGACCGAAACGGACCCCGATTTAGCCAGACACACATTCAAAACACTTGTAGAAGTCACCTGTAGGCCTGTAGGCTATAAGCCTATCAAATTGATTATAACACCACATTCTTCAATAAACTACTAAAAGTTGTTCAAATATTTACCTTTGGTTTGAGGGTAGAGGGAATCCCACCCTTTGTCGTCGTGATGTCATAGGATAATCCCTGTCACGGGCTGTCATTTAAATCCAAGGTGCCTTTTTTTTTTGTTGTCAAGCGGCCAAAGCCTTTGCAATAGGCCGTACGTCGCTGCACAATTACATTGCCTCTCACAGAAATGGTAGTAGGCCTACAGCACAGAGACAAACAAATCAACTCTGCCAGATTAGTCTGAGATGTCGGTGCTTGGTATAACAACAGCGGCAGTTTTGGTTTGACAGTTCATATCCACATTATCTTTGGTTCGGTGTCGTTCAGGATCCTCCGGTGGGAAGCAGCGATGCTTTACAATGATCGGGGTTATGGAACACATGAAACAGAAAATTGTCTTTAGTGGCTCATTCTCACAGACAGTCAACTTGACAAAGCAAGACAAGACACTTTGTTGGGGCTGGTCATCATTGTTCATGTGTTGAATAGGAGGGATGAAGGACTTCTGTTTGAGTGCTAGTGGCAGTGGCGTAGCCAGAAACTCAATTCAGGGTGGGCATGAGTGATTCAGGGTGGGCATGCTGCGTAAGCATGCGTGATGGCCGCAAATTTTGCGCGTGCAAGAAAAGCTATTTATTGCTATTATTGCCGCATTATGGTTATATTTCAGTTTATATAACCTTTACTGTACTAGGGTTATCTTTTTGAATTAATGTCTTGACATGAATTAATAATCCTGTCACCAACACATAGGGCTCGATTTTGGTTACATTAGCCCTTATATGCAATTAACGCACTTAGCATTGGGGAAGAGGCATTCCCACACTAGGCTAAAGTTGATAATTTCGTTATCATGCCATCTCCCTTAAACACCTCCTATACCCGTTACATTATGCATAGGTGTAGTTTGGGCGTTTTTAGCTTTCATCCAATCCGTGTTGGTCTTGCCATTCCCTTTAATTCATCCCATATCTATTTCCCTTATCTCTACTGCTATGTCTGACCCTCCTAAGCACGCAGCCTGGCTGCAGGCTTAGGACAGACACATGCATGAGTAGCCTATTCTCAAAGATTATAGCTCTCATTTTCAAACAATTATAGCTCGGTCAATTCTCAATCATTTCTTACCATTCAACATGTTATGTTGAAAAAACATTTTCCGTGTTTTTTGCTGTTATTTATCCCAAGTCTGCGAAATGTTATAAACAGGACCGCACATAACTGGCGCGCCACGACGCATGCGCGTTCAATGAAGCACATGGCGCATGGCGCCATGTGCTTCATTGACGCAGTTAATTACGGGCTTCATGGCGCAGTTAATTACGGGCTGGGGAACGCTTTTGCGCACCACAGATGGGCCTCATAATAAAAATTAATATTGTTTATGGCCAGAAGCCTTAGTATACATAGAAATTCGCCAACTCCGTTCACTTCATTGGGCCAGTCCAATGGCGGCTCCTCTACAATGTATTTTCAACTCCAGTTGTCCCTATTCAGGCTGCATGAATAGCAGTTCGAGTGCTCAGTTTCTGACCCCTCAATGTCGCAACTAGATGGCTCTGCCCCCACTGGCCAATCACACCGTGTCTTGTGGACACATGGGTGCACTGGCCAGTGTTGCCAACCTGACTCATTTGTCACTATATTTAGCTTTTTTCCAGACCCCAACCAGACCCCAACCAACCAGGCCCCAACCAAATGGACGCGTAAGGGTCCATTTGGTTTCATTGTAGTGCATTAATTTTATTCTAATGCATTCGAGTGCGTTTTTGAAGTGACACTAATGCACTTTGGATTTTGGCAGTTGGCAACACTGGCCAAACGCAGTGTGTCTTTTCCTGCTTCCTCAATCGATCCATGCTACTGGTAGTAGCCCACACTGACACATTATTCTGCTAACTTACAGCTAAACTCTCGTCAAATGTCCAAGAAGCAAGCGGCATTAAGGAATTATTTTGGTGTTCCATCACCGCAATCTCCAAAGAGACTGCACAGAAAAGACGTCTTTGCTGTAAAGTGGCTGATGCACAATGTTGCTTGTTGTCGTTGTGTTCAGTTCGCCCCTCATCTTGAACACAACGGGGCTGTGTGTGTGTGAGAGAGAGAGAGATTAAAGGGGAATTCCACCCATTTCCAACATGTTATGTCATTGACATGCACCTTAGAGATGTTGTGTTGTTCCCCCAATCTATTCCCTAGAAATGGAGGTGTGAAAATAGGGGTCGATATGAGTCGACGATACGGGTCGATATGGGTCGCCGCATTTTTGGAGCACCAGGTAACATCCCCTGGTGCTCCACTGAGTACCAGACCAAAATAGTTATGTGCAGCCCTGGTTATAAAGTAAATTGCAAAAAAAAAAGTCGGGAATTCGCGGCAAAAAGACGTGTTTTTGATCATTAATTTCTCAGATATACCTGCCAAATAATAACGATCTGGCAGGTTTACAAACAAAGGGTGAATGAAATGCCTCATTTGCATTATAATGGGTGATTAGTGCCTGCATTATAACTACAGTGGGTCCAGACCTCTCAAGCACTCTCTAGAGGCTCTCTGGTCTTTGTCCTTTGTTTTCTCAAGTTCTTAGTCATGTTTTCAATGGGTGGGCCAGCTCTCTATTTAGGTGGGCCGCGGCCCACCCCAGCCCACCCGTAGCTACGCCCCTGGCTAGTGGAACGTTGTATCATCGACATGATGGAAGTACGCACGGGGGGTGGGCAGGGGCGAGAGGGTTCCTCTGAGATAATTTCCATTCTAACCACAAACCGACACAGTTGATTTGTTTGTCTCTCTGTGCTTTAGGCTACTACCATTTCTAAAAAAAAAAAAGACACCTTGGATTTAAATGAGAGCCCGTCTACAGGTGACTTCTACAAGTGTTTTGAATGTGTGTCTGGCTAAATCGGGGTCCGTTTCGGTCCATTCATGTCAGTTTCGATCCGCTCCTAGTAGGTTCCGGTCCGGGATAGTGTTCTGAATGTATATGGCTTTCAAAAAAATGGTCCGTTTCGGTAGGTTTTGGTCCGTTCCTGTAGATTTTGGTCCGTTCCGGTCCGTTTTGGTCTAGGTTTTGGTCCGTTCCGGTCCGTTCCGGTAGGTTTTGGTCCGTTCCGGTCCGTTCCGGTAGGTTTTGGTCCGTTCCGGTGATTAGGTAGACCAACATACCTTATATCGCCTATGTTGGTCCTCAACATGGCCGCTAAAGAACTACAGACCTATAGCCTGACTCAGTCTGAATTGTCATTTCGTTTCACTTCATTATTCATTATAACCCTTGAATCACAGGGAAAAAAATAAGCTAGTAGGCCTTTTTTTTTAAGGTGCTGAACAGGGCTGAGCCAGGCTAAAACGTCCTGTCTGTTAGGCCTTGTGAGGTGACATAGGACCCGGGGAACATAGGGATGACCCCGGTGACATCTAGTGGTTCATCAAAACTATAACATGGTATTACACAAGGCTCTGGTATTAAACAATGTCCTCTCAAATCAGCACAGAGTTGTTGAGCAGACAAAAGCAGACTTTTTGTGCTTTAGTTTCAACGATGATTTTTTTCCCCCCAGTATCCCCACTGATTTAGTATCCCCACTAATTTATACAGTATATCTAGGAGTAGACTTATCACATGTATAATTTCTTAAATACATTGTCTGAGCCTAAGAACATGGGGTTATTGTTAGTTTTTGTTGCCATGTTAAAGTTGGAGTACCATGATTTTTTTTTATCCTAAAACATGGTATTAATGTCATATGAAAAGTAAGATTTTTTTCCCCCAAAAAGGTGTATAGTGTTTGTTAAACTGTCATTTTTATGATTCCAGCCAGTTCATTAAGTATGCCTGGTTTGCCTGGTGGGTGGTGATGTGTGGAGATCCACCTGAACTGAAGCCACGCCCACAGCTGTAGTTGTATTATAAAGGGGGAGGGGTTAGGGGAGTTCAAGTTCATGTTTATTTGTCTCCCTCAGGAGAAATTCATCTTGGAGACAGAGACCAGTTCTGCATACACATAACATAACAAAGTACAAAAAACAACCACATTACACAGAGAAAGAAAGACAGAGCAATATTGCACAAGCCCCTTAAAGTGCTTAAGTTGGTAAAGTGCATCTAATCATTTGCCAACCACTGATTTAGCATTTTGATTGACAAAGGTACAAATGATAATTTGAACCTGTTGTACACATGCCTCGGAGTTCTGTATCTCCTACCGGATGGCATTAGTTCATACTCTCCATGCAATACATGTGATGGATCGGACACAATATTTTGAGCTTGCCTCAACACAGCTTGTTCGAAGGTGGGGCTGAGCATGTGATGTCACTATTGAAGTTTTTTTCATTGGCACGTTTGGCTGGAAAGATTCAGCCCCCAGGAGGAAACCCTAAATACAAAGGGAAGACATTATTGCACATAAAAAACACAATTTTATCTATTTACATACTGTCACCTCTTAAACATGTACAAAATTGGAAAAAATACAAAAATCACAGCACCCCCTCTTTAACATACTCACACTATATTGAATAACTTATTTTAAAGTGGTTTCTTATAGTATACAGATTAAACTATTTAAGACAATACCAAAAAATCTTGGCAACATGTTTTTCAGATTCAGCACTCATTAATTATTAGTATGGGAACCTTGAGGAATATTGAATAGTTACACTATGCTGTGATGCTACGCTGTAAACATATTCTGCTGTGTTGAGACACACACACACACACACACACACACACACACACACACACACACACACACACACACACACACACACACACACACACACACACACACACACACACACACACACACACACGAAGGCCATGGCCTACTTGTGCGCAAGCAGAGTGAGCGACCCAAAACAAACAAAAAAAGTAATTAATAATTTTATCTTTGTGCTAGAATTAGAATTCATGACGATACTTATAAAGGGCCTTCAATTATGTCACCATTTCATCACTACCTACAGCAGCCATCCAAAGCCCACAGAGGACCGTGGAAGAACCCTAGAGATTCTCAGGGATAATACTTGCAATTTACAAAACATCAGTCCGAATATGTATTTATTATAGGAATATAGGAATTTATTATAGGAACCATAAATTCATAATGTGTCTAGGTTGGTGACCAGCATGAGGAGAAGGTGCTTCTAGTTCTATCCACTACTGAGTTCCATAACACTGAGTGTAACAAATTAACCCTACCACTTTTGCGATAGTACAATCTACTAAGCAACTCAAATCATAAGGAACCTGACTAAAAATGATGATCCTGAAGCATCACCGCTCAGATCTCCATATACCATATTAGGGCGCGACCATCCCTGACTGGCCAATCCAACCAATCGGCTTCACCGATTGGACCAATGTTCATGCTTCTGAAATCAGAACCAATGAAACTTCATTCTGTTAAAAACAAATCTGCAGTTCTTAGGCATGTTACGAACGAGTAGCAGGTTAGGTGACTTCAAAGTCTCATATAATCTCTATTTATTTATGTAAATAGTTTGTTGGTGTGCAATGTTGCGTTGGACGTTACATCTGAACACATCTGAGTTGGAACACCCAAAGATTCAGTGAAGGTGGCCGTCGGGCACAAAGTGTACTCTGCCGACAGGAAGCATTCGAGCCTTCCAATACAACCAGGAAGTGTTTGGCTGCATAGGATTGGTTCCATTTGGGTCCAAATGGGCTCACGTAGCCTACGCTTGCTCCGATGTCATCAGAGCCACAACCTGATCTGCCACGAAGGGGCACTCATCTAGTTTTATAGTTTTATATGAATATTTATATTTCCACACCGCCGCCTGGCGGTAAATATTCATGAAACCACCAACATGTCTGGGTTCACAATGGGGCTCAATGGGATGACAAGTAGACTAAAATATTCAAGTGTTTCATAAAAATGTACAAGTTGATGATGTCATCGAGATGTGCTCCACCGTATTTATGCTTTTGAAAGATTTTGAAAGCGTTGAAAATGGCTGGAATTCCACTTTAATATCATAGGCCTACTACTACCAAAAGAGACTATTATTCGCCTCGCCGCTAGGTGCCACTGTTGCAACACCAAACCAAATGGATGACGTGATTTTCTTCTCAAAGATAAAAGCCCGATGAGTCCCTCTCTCCGTCGCCGGGCGCAGTGGCGTGCGCCTGTAATCCAAGTTACTGGGAGGCTGAGACTGGCGGATCGTTTGAGCTCAGGAGATCTGAGCTGCAGTGGACTATGTCGATCGGGTGTCCGCACTAAGTTCGGTATCGATATGGTGCTCCTGGGGGAGCCCGGGACCACCAGGTCGCCTAAGGAGGGGTGAACCGGCCCAGGTCGGAAACGGAGCAGGTCAAAGCCCCCGTGCCGCTCAGTAGTGGGTTCGCGCCTGTGAATAGACACTGTAGTGCAGCCTGAGTAATACAGCGAGACCCAGACTTTTTGGGCTTTAGTTTCAAAGATGATTATTTCCCACGGATTTAACGTTCTGTTTTGGTTGACTGTCGTGTTAGCCTCACGTTGCGAATATTCTGAAATGAATATATGCTACAGTGCTGAGTGCAGGCAGATGAAGATCGGCTGCACAATGCTAGAAAATTGTATGTAAGTAAGTATGCAGATTTGCAGCATAACTGGAAAGGTAAGGTGTCCACAGTCCACATGTTTTTCTTTTTACGTAAGAGCTACTTTCAAAACGACCGGCTCAACACATCAAAATGTGGTTATTCCATTGCTGAAAATAGTTTAAAAATCAAGCTCCTCTTTTTCAACGGGGTCCATAAGGTTAATTGAATAATATTAAAACAAAAACCGATTGCGTTGGCCGGGAATCGAACCCGGGTCAACTGCTTGGAAGGCAGCTATGCTAACCACTATACCACCAACGCAGGCGCCCTAAACCTAGGTGTTTATAGTAAATCTAAACCTAACCCTTCCCAGTTTCCAACTTTCCATATATGGAGTTTGTCGGGCATAGCCCCATATGGTGACATATGATGCCAATTATGAAAATTGCACAATATAATTATTCAAGTTACCATACGGTAATTTCAGCAAACAACCAACATGCGTGGTTCACAATGGGTCTCAATAGGCTAAAATACACAACACTCGTAATTCTACAGCCCGTATTTCGTCTTTTAAACACTTTCACACGGCATATTTCGTGGAAATTAAGAAAGGAATACAAACATGGCATGCCCAATGTACCCAAGGCAATTTTCCACGCACCTACGTGATAAAGATAGTCATAAACCAATCAGAGTTGCGGCATCGAGGGGTGAGAAACTGAGCGAGGGACAAGTTGGAGTTTCAAAAATGACATTGTTTTCAACGGGCGCCGCGAAATAAGATCTTAAACACCCCCCCCTTTTTTTTTTTTTTTTTTTTGTAAACTAACGACATAAAGTCATTCATGTTTTGCTATTACTAAAATCTAATATAAAGTGATTTTTGTCGCCTGGGTCAAATGCATTTCTGTCTACTTCCAGCCGAGAAAATGTCCCTATTTCTTCTCCCCATTGTTAGTAGAAGTCCATGTAGAAGAACCGCCATTAGCCCGGCCCAATGGAAGTGAATGGAGTTGTCAGAACTCTGTGGTATAACTGCTCTGCTTATATACTGACCCGGAAGCTCTCTAGAGTGTCACCGACGTCAGGTAATACTTCCGAGAGAAATGACTCCTGCTGCTGATGCAAACCAAACGTGTTGTTGTTGTTGATATTTTGGAGAGGAGAAAAAAAACAATAACATTTGCCTTTTGACGACATCATGCCTGCGACAGACAGGGAGACCGACCTCACGGAGAGAATCGAAGCCTTTCTGGCCGACCTAAAGCTCGGGGGCAGCGGGACGGGACCGCTCCGGGGCTCCGCAGAAACCGCCCGAGAGACGACTGCGTTGCTCCGCAGGATTGCATCCAACGCGAGATGGAGCAGTGCAGGTTGGGTCCCCCAAAGTGGGGTCCGAGAAGGCGGGCTGGGCGTCCCCAGCCCAGGGGTAGTTCAGGGAGTTCCAGGGGGTCCCCAGCTGAGTGATAGTTAGAAGGGTGGTGGTGACCAGATGTCCCCGTTTTGGCACATTGATGTGACACAGGGGCTTTTTAACCTTTTTGACACCAGGAACGACCATTTATTCAGCATTTGAGCCACGGACCACTATTTGATGACATTTTAGCCCCAAATATCTAAAACTAAAGAATTATTTTGGTTTTGTTCACAGTGTAGACTTCTTAATTCAATAGTTCTAATTCAGAATATTTTAACTACATTATCAAGAGTTACATCTGGTTAACCAACTTTCCATCATTTAGCCTGGGGAACCCTGGAACCCTCTCAGGGACCACTGGTGGTGAAAACCCCTGATGTGACACACCAGTTGTTTTAAACCAGTGGCCTGGGGACCACCAGTGGTCCTTGAGGGGATTCCAGGTGGTCCCCAGCTAAATAATGGACAGTTGGTAACCAAATGGACCTTTATATATCTATGACTGAGAGATCGTAAAATTATACCAAATGGACCCTCACGGGTATCATTTTACGCTCTCAAGAGTTAAATTATATATTAAACATCTGAAATACTTCACTTTCAAGAATATATACCATTACAAAATGTAGGAGAATAAAAACCACTGCGACAAACAGATGTACCTCTTAAAAGAAAGAGAAATGATACAGTACCAAGTCGGCCGAATTCAAAACAAATTACCTGGGCATTATGCGGCCCGGGGGCCCAAATGCGGCCCTTTGGCTGACTCTAACCTGCCCGTGAAAGGGTACCGTGGTTTTCAACCAGTGGTCCGGGGACCACCAGTGGTACTTGAGAGAGTTCCAGTTAAATATGGAGTTGGTTAACCAGAGCGTAAAAATGAAACCAAATGGACCCTTGCAGGTCCATTTTAAAGGAGTATGTGTACGTGTTGTTTTATTTTGCTGGTTCATCTTATTACTGTAAATGAAATTCCACGACCCGCTCACATATGAGGATAATATCAGTCAAAAAGATGGGTTGTTTAAATAATCTGTCATGGTTAAAATGGAGCTTTAAGTTATAATGGGTTTGTATAGGAAAGAGGCGGATGCGCAGAAATGACATAAAAACATCTAAATATTGAATGGAATAACTTATAAACTGTCTGGTGTGTTCACATGAGACTGAGTAGACCATAAAATGACCAAAAGCTTTTTTTGAAAGTGCAATACCCCTTTAAAAGTAGTTAAACCAGTCCCCTCCTCTGTCCACTTCTGTCTCTCAAATGAACAGTTTGGATCTGGTCACCCTAGTTAGGAACCAAATGAACCCTTATTGGTCTGTAACTTTTTTTTCCATTTGGTTTCACTTTAGTTAAATTAGTTAAATTAACAGCAATTAGATTTAGCTGTCAGAGATACTGTATAAAAGCCACTGCAATTAAAATAGTTCACAATTACTGCTAAAACTGTAATAACCTTCTCTTATGGGGGTCAGAGGATCAATTTAGGGGTCCTTGACATGGAAAAAGTTTGGAAAGCACCGCTATAAACCTTTTAATTTCATGGCCACACAGCAGACTCCCGTGGAATAATAAACAAATGGATAATAATATTTGGGACTAGGCTGGAATGGTTTATAGAGACGACGCACTCTCAAAACCGTTTTTTTAATAAGATATGCCAGGGAAGCCTCATCAGCTAGATTACCTGTAATCTCTCTTACCAGTACCTTACCTATCTTCAATTTAAAGCCAAGTAATTCTATTACTTGACATTTATTACCTTTTACACTTCTCTTAACATGATATATTGTTTTGATTTAGGCGATCTGATGGAGATTATCCGCAAGGAGGGACGGAGGATGATTGTTGCCCAGCCCTCAGAGACCACTGTTGGGAACATGGTTAGACGAGTGCTGAAGATCATCAGAGAAGAATATGCTAGGTATGACCCCTTGGATTAAAGCAGTTGGTTTTTGCTAGCCCTGAAACATCCAAAAACGCTCATAAACATTCCAATCAAATATAAAGTACTCAAACAGATTCTGACAGGTTTAGACTCTTTCTGCTACCGCGATTAGCATTGCTGCATGCTGTGTTGTTTTATAAAAAGTATTTTTATCCAAGCTCCCTGAATACTTTTCTGGGTTGGGGTAAGTTTGGTAAACTCACAGTTGCACACCGGGAGCACACCCCCCTATTAGTTTTATACTGGCAGTGCAGTTAGCGTGCATATATCGAACACACCCAGTGTTTCAGAGTGCCACACTCCTCCTGACCGATAGGGCAGCATAATTGAAAGCTAATGGCCACCAAAAAAGCCTGGATAAAAATGCTTTTATTAAACGCATGGAGCAATGCTAATAGCAATAGCAGCAAGTGTATAACACCTGTAAGCATATACGTAATTAATTTATATTTAAAATGAGGAATTTTTATGTTTTGAATGTAAATGTAGCAATCCGCGTAGAACTGGATTAAGCCCCTGCATGTGAAGCAGGGCTAGGGAATACCGGACATTTCGCCAGCTTACCAATCGCCATGGCAATAATTCTTCATCATTGTCTTCCTTGTTATGTAGGGATGTTCCTATACTGTATCGGTATTGGAAAAAGTATCGTATTGACCCTTCTTTGTCATATTGGTTCATTCATATCAGTACAACATAGATACAATCATTCCAAATACACACCGAGCATATCACAGACCATAGAACACATAATGATCACAGATACCCATAACAGAACTCGACACCACATGAAACCACATGGACCCTTGCGGGTCCATTTGGTTTCATTTTTACACTCTCAAGAGTTAAAATATTCATCATCTAAATTGGCCCAAGTCTACACAACTAGAAGACGGAAAAAGCAAAAAGAAATCTTTAGTTTTGGGATCTGTGGGGCTAAAATGTCCTCAAGTGGTGGTCCGTGGCTCAAATTCTGAATAAATGGTGGGCCCTGGCGTCAAAAAGGTTGAAAACCCCTGCTATAAACCACAAATCCTTATCATCTCATAATTGGCCACTCAGAACTAGTGCCACAGGGAGGAGGCTGGGGAGGTGGAGGAATTTGAATGCTTACATCTGAATAGGGACATGGAGTCAGCTAGCAGGAAGGCTGAGGACAGAGCAGTGACTGCTTATAAAGACACCTGATTGAATGTGAGCGTGAGTGACTTCCTGACATTGAATGAGACTGAGCGGAGTTGACATGGAGAGAGACTGATTTAAAGAAACAGAATGAATTACTGACTGAGAATGAGGAGTATAATAACCATTCTGCCCTCTGTGCCTCCATGAACTATGGCTTACGCTGGATATGTTTTACTTATAGTGACCCCTCACCCCTTACTGTGATTTTTCTTCTTTTCCATAGGTCCCGGGGGAGCAGTGAAGAGACGGACCAGCAGGAGTCCCTCCACAAGCTGCTGATGTCTGGAGGACTCGGCGAGGAGAACTTCAGGCAACATTTTCCTCTTCTCAAGTCAAACGTCATAGAAGCCGTCAACGAGTTGCTTACAGAGCTGGGTAGGTTTGCATCATTTTGTGTGTATCACAAATCCTTTTTGTACTGAAACGCATTTCGGTGTTTTAACTATTGAAAAATAGCAGATCTACAAGCTCATATAGTTCTGCTATTTTTGAAAATGTGGTGCAAATCCTTGAATACGTTATTTCGGAAGCAAACATGTTTAACTAAAACCTTTGCTTCTGGGTGATCACTAGAACAACATGTTTTCAGATGGGAGGGTCCGCAGCCAAGTATAGATAATTCTGGGGGTCCCTGGCATTAAATATGTTGAGCATCACTGACACAGAAACATAGATTTTTCATAAAAACTAGAATCCAGCATCAGAAACTAGAATCCAGTGTCAAAAACTAGATTTTGGTGTCAAAAACTAAATTTTAGTGTCAAAAACTAGATTTTAGCGTCAAAAACTAGATTTTAAACTAGAATCTAGTGTCCAAAACTATATTGTAGAATCACAAACTAGAATTTAGTGTCATTAACTAGATTGTCGGAAACTAGAATTAGGGATGTCAGTAGCGGTTAATTTTATTGCCGACTAGCCGACAGGACTAACCAGAGGTTAACCGGATATTTATTTACCCTATTGGCCTGAATATAAGACTATGCTTTTTTCCCCAATGGAAATATCCCAAAAATGGAGTCGTCTTATATTCAGGGACTATACTATTTGACATTCAATGTTCTTTTTTCTGTAAATCGGTCTTGAAAAATTAGGGTTGTCTTATAACCGAGTCGTCTTATATTTGGGACAATACGGTATTTACTTTTTACTAGCCTATCCAGTATTTTGGTTTTTATACCTTAAATTTAATATGGGCCTACATTAATATTAGTAGAGAAATGATATCCTATACATTTATAGACTTAATAGTCAATAAACAACACATCGTGGTCTGCATGCATGGCTCTAGTCTACATGTCTAGTCTACACATTGTTCTGATCTGAACAATCAATTGGGCTATTTTCTATTATTAAGAAAGAAATTGAACTTGCATGATCAGTGACTTTTCGCTGCGGAGAACCCCCTCTAAGTTCGTCTGGTAAACATGATTTATGATGATGATGACGATGATGAGGATGAGGAGGATGATAAATTAGCGCATAGCTAACTTCGGCCAATAGCCATGCCAGTGTGGACAGAGCAGGACGCGTGGCGGATTTAATAGCGCTAATAATGTCAAACACGTTCAGAATACGCATTTATTGTTATGCAACTGAACCGCAAAACCGATAACAATATTCAGCTGATTCTTAATGGTTGTATATCCGGTTACCCGAGTACCCGTTGACCTCCCTAACTAGAATCTAGCGTCAAAAGCTAGAATCTTGCTGCAAAAACTATAATCTGGTTTCAGGAAGTATAATCTGATGTCAGAAACTCAAATCGAGGGTCAGGACAAAATGGGTTAAATCTCCATACAGTATTTAAAGGTAGGGGAAGTGATTTCACTTTTGTCAGATATCACACAAAAAAACATTTTTTTCTGTTAAAATGCTCTATTATAAGGTGTGCAGTTTCCCCCTCCCCCACGTTAGGAGAGGAGCTAATAAAAGTTCCCCAGGTGGTGGGTTAATTCTCCTCCAATCAGGATCGAGCAGCAGGTTCACATAGTGTAGCTACTCTTGGGTGCCCCTAGTGCACCAAGCTGGTACTACACCATGAATTTCAAATCACTTCCCTTAGCTTTAAACTTTTAGTTTTTAGTTTGTTTTCATAAATGAATTTCCTAGATCATCATGGTATAGTGTCACATACTGTACAAGACACAAGTAGCAAAAAATAGCTGATCTACAAGACTTGTTATGAACTTGTAGATCTGTATTGTTTGTATATACAGTATTGAAAAAGTGTGTGTGCGTGTGCATAATATAGGTTGTCACAATCCTGGCCCCAAAACCTGTTCAAGGAAGTGAATTCCTGTTTATTTTGCTCATAGACTTAAAAAATGATTTATATAAAGACATTTATGCCGCAGACAAAACTCAGGTTGTGACAAATCATGGCAACGCACACAATTTTTTGAGCCCAACAAGTTATTAGAAAGATAAAAACAGCTCTTAGTATTCACTTCTGGAACAGGTGAGGGGGAGATAGTGCTGCTCTCTATTTTTTTTTTGTTTGTTTTTTTTTTTTCTTTTTTTTTCAGATTTCTTTGAGAATCATAAAGAGCATTTTGTTGATAGCCTTTATTCCAGGGGTGTCAAACTCAGATACAGAGTGGGCCAAATTTTAAAACTGAACAAAGCCACGGGCCGTTTTAAAGGGGAATTCCACCCATTTACAAAAATTTCCTGAGGGTACAAATGTGAACCATTTGGTTCCATTTGTCCCCTCTCAGGAAAAATGGGTCTGAAAGAAAAATCATTAACATGGTGAAATACATCTTGGTCATGTCATCAGATGTATTTCAGCATGTTAATGATTTTTTCAGACCTCCATTTTTAGGAAATACAGAATTGGGGGATTTTTTTTTATTTTTATCATGTCCACACAACATCTCTAAATGTTGAAAATGGGTGGTCTTCCCCTTTAATTTGATAAAGTCTCAAGGGCCAAATGAAATTACACGGGGGCCAGAGTTTGACACCCATGTTTTATTCTTTCCTACTTGATTTTTCTCTCTCTCAGAGGGAACCACGGACAACATCGCCATGCAGGCGCTGGAGCACATCCACTCCAATGAGGTCATCATGACCATCGGCCGATCTCGCACAGTCGAGGCCTTCCTCAAAGACGCTGCCCGCAAGCGCAAGTTCCACGTCATCGTGGCCGAATGTGCCCCATTCTGCCAGGTAGCCAGCCCACTGCAGTGTTGCCCAGGGGCGGATCTAGGCACGGGCATGGGGGGGCAATGCCCCCCTAAATGCCCAGTCTGCCCCCCCAAACACGATGCCATGCAAAACAACCCAAGATATTTCAAATTAAAGTGCTTATATTTACAAAGATTTGAAACACTACTACTGCTACTAACTAACTACAGCTGTGGCACCACTAAACCAACAGCATTTCATCATTGAAAACCGAAAACTCTGAGTCAGAACTTTAGCTTTATGCATTCTGCGTGTCTGTTGCAACTTCAACAACAACTGATGTTATTATTGATGCTTTACTTGACTAATAAAAGTCCTGTAACCGAAAATGGTATGGGTGCGACTTCATCGCCCGTGGTGCGAAGCAACACGGGCGATGACTTGTTATGCACTAGATTTTCTGCCAGGAGTTTTTCACTAATTTTGGCACTATGGAGTCTGGGAAAAAATGAAATATAGTGACCTATGCGCCAAGTCGGCAACACTGGCTGACTGTAATTAAATGGTTTAACACTTTAACCATTGGCGACTATTAAATCAGTGGGAACGCGATCGTCTCCATCCGGACCGAGTTTCAGGCGCACATGACGCCGTCAGGCTTCATAGCAGATGCGGCTAAGACTAGCACGAGTGATCCGCAACAACAGGAGGACAAATAAAGGTTTTGTTGGCTACACAACACAACCAGGGACAGAGCCTTGTGTTGTTTAGTTTGAAGGCATTTAATATGTTGCTGTGTTTATTGAGAACCATAGTCACATTAGAGAGTTACATGACAACATTTTGTTTGTTTATATTTATAGTAAAGACGGACAGGAAAGACGGAGGGGGAGAGAGAGAGAGAGAGAGATAGGGGGTGATTGACATACAGCAAAGGTCGTCACATGTTCAAGTCCCGCGACTTGAACATGTGACTCGCTGCCAGGCGAGTCACATGGGGCACATTCGGCCACGATGACTAAAAAACAAACAAAAATTATTTGGAAATAATACTTAAAAAAAGAAAATAAATAAATCTTTCATGGTAGTAATAACCTATTTAGAAAAAATAAATTCTAACGACGTTTTTTTGGTGATCTTTGTTTTGCTTTCGTCATCTCCAGGGACATGAAATGGCAACCAGTCTCTCGAAAGCTGGAATTGAAACTACTGTGATTGCAGATGCTGCCATATTTGCAGTGATGTCTCGGGTTAATAAGGTACGTGACGTTACACTGCATATTTTCTATTGTTCTCAGCCCAGCCGTGCAACAACAGGAATTGTACCACAGACAGTGGTACTTTAACCACCGATTAAGACCTGAGGTCAGTTATCCCTTCTCAAAAAACAACGCAAATAGTTTAGCAACTGTTGCTTTGTTGGTCAAGCTTTCCTTCTAAAGCTTTCCGCTATAGTGTGCCTATTGGACGAGGACAGATTGAGGAGGGACTTAGTGAAGGGGATTTTTGGCCATGGTGTCAGGTTCATTACTAGAGCCCGACCGACAGAATCGGACTATTGTATCGGTGGTCATATTGGTGGGTATCGGTTGACATATCGTATTAGTGAAATTGGCACCAATAGAATTTTAAAAACTGCACAGTGCACACATTTTTTTAAAATTGGCCATATCCGGGGGTCATATCGGTATCGGTGGGTTCACCTTCTATCGGTGCAAGTCTTATCGGTGGGCCCCCCTTTTATCGGTGGTCATATCGGTGAAAAAAGGTCTATTTTCATTCCAGGTAAAAAAAAAAAAACTATATCGGTTACAAATCGGTTATCAGATGTTGTATACCTCTATCATATCGTTCCCAAAATTCCATATCGGTCGGGCTCTATTCATTAGCTTCCTTTTTTTTTTTTTTTTTTTTTTTGAATGACAAAAATCCCATACTTCCCCACTGTTCCCAGACGACTAAATTTTTCTCTGGTGAGCAAGCAGGTGGACGGGCCCTCCCTTGTGACTGCTGTGGAAAAAAAATAGTACTAACACTTATGTATGGCCAAATGGAGAGATTTTATTAACCGACCGTTGCCAGTTAATATACATTAACCGATAAGGAAAATGCGCTATTTTTTATCCATTAAGAAAGACAAATTACAACCTCATATTAGTTTTATGGACTGGACACGTTCTTTATCAGAAACAAATTAAATGCATATCTCGGGGACGGGAATAGTACCACATAGTACCACAGTCATTGTTATCATTGTTGTTTCCAAACAGTCACAGTCAAGTAGCCACATAATTGACTATTGCTCAACACCAAAATAAAAATTCCCACGACCTGTACCGGGGTGAATAGGTTGTTTGCATGCGTTAGGGCATTAACGACCGCGCTGACATCCGACTGTGTGACTGTGTGTATGTCTTTTTTATGAGGACATTGGCATTATGGCTTTTCAGTGTTTTATTCTTTATTACGGTAATTATTCCATAATAATAGAACTTCAAGGTAAGCTTGCCTAATGATCTCTCCACAGGTAATTATTGGTACACAGACCATCCTGGCAAACGGTGGTCTGAGGGCTGTCAATGGAACACACACTCTTGCGCTGGCAGCCAAGCATCACTCCACGCCGCTCATTGTGTGTGCCCCCATGTTCAAGCTCTCACCTCAGGTGACCTTTATAAAGATACTATCCGTTATGCATTTTTATATCATGTGTTTTCTCTCACTCAAGACTGACAGCAATGTTCTCTGCCCTTAGTTTCCAAATGAAGAGGATACGTTCCATAAGTTTGTCTCCCCACACGAGGTGCTCCCATTCACAGAAGGTAATGCGAATTTCCCCCAAATGGCGTCAATGTTCTAATCCAGGGGTTTTCAACAGGTGGTCCCTTGGAGGACCAAATGGACCTGCTCTCAAGACTTAAAATATTCATCATCATATTCATGTAAATTACCCCAAGTCTACACAACTAGAGAATGTAGAAGAATGTTTTTTGGTGTGGCCAACCAGTCAGAGACTAAGAGCCACTTTTTTACCGTGTTGCTGCAAAGAGCCACATCATACAGATGGACACACATGAACATCACCCCATCCCTTCCTCTCTCTCACACACACAGACCTCTGCTCAGCCAGACCTGACTTTGTATAACCGGTTTAAAATGGATGGATTATGTAGGCCAGTTATTTTCAATAATGAACATTGTGTGCACTGCCTCACACACAAACTCTCAGTTGAACCAGTTCTGCAAACAAAAATATAATATTGTGAGCTCACACACACAAAATCGATTTTATAATCATAATATATAGGGAATGAATGGCTGTGCCTGGTCCAGCAATTTTGACACTTGTCATGTGAAAGGCCCTTAAGAGCCGCATGAAACCAGCCAAAGAGCCACATGTGGCTCAAGAGCCACAGGTTGGCCAGGCCTAATGTAGAAGAATGTTTTTTGATGTACAGTATATTTGACTGTTTTGCTTAGAATTGTGGACAACTAAAGAAATCTCGGGTCTCTGAGGGGTGAAACTGTCGTCAAATGGTGGACCAGGGCCAGTAAGGATGATAGTAGATATCAAACTGTTTTGAAAGCTCAATTCCTCCTAAGCCTGAACTTGCTTAAAGTTTAAGCATGACTGGGATATCCCTCCCAGTCATGGCTCTCGTTGATTAAACCATTTTGTCCTGACACCAGATTGTAGTTTCTGACACCAGATTCTAGTTTCTGACACCAGATTCTAGTTTCTGACACCAGATTCTAGTTTCTGACACCAGATTCTAGTTTCTGACACCAGATTCTAGTTTCTGACACCAGATTGTAGTTTCTGACACCAGATTCTAGTTTGTGATAGTAGATTCTAGTTTCTGATACTAGATTCTAGTTTGACACTAGATTGTAATTTCTGATGCTAGATTCTAGTTTTTCTGAAAAATCTTTGTTTCTGTATCAGTGATGCTCAACATTTTTCATGCAAAGGACACCCAGAATGTTCTATCAATTCCTCAGAAGCAAAGAATTGAAATAAAAACATTTGAGCATCATTTTCACAATTTTTCAAAAATGGCAGACCTACCTAAGCTCTATGAGCTTGTAGATGTGCTATTTTTCAATAGGTGTAACACAATGCATAGAACACCAAAAGGTGTTCCAGTACGGAATGGTTACTTTAAACGGACGTACCTGTATTACCCAAGACATAATGTGGTGTACATGAAGCACAACAAAAATCACATTCTATGGCTTTCTACTGTTACAGAATCTGTGACGTGCAACTGCCTGTTAATGGTGGTCTTGTATTTTTTTTTTTTTTCCTTTTAGGTGAGATTCTCTCAAAGGTGAATGTGCACTGCCCAGTGTTCGATTATGTCCCACCTGAACTCATTACACTTTTCATCTCTAATATCGGGGGGAACGCGCCTTCATACATCTACCGGCTGATGAGTGAGCTCTACCACCCTGAAGACCACGAACTGTAAACCAGTGTAAATATGATGAAGAATAAAAAAAGAATATGAATATGCTATGACAGATCTCAGTGTTTGGTTTTCTGACTCATTTAGAACATATTCTAGCCGGGGTGTTTGTGTGTAATATGTGGTTTCAGATAATTTACATCTTAAGGGTAATTCCAAAGAAGTGTCCAAAGAAAGTCCATTAACAAGGTGAAAATACATCTTGACGATGTCATCAAGATGATTCACCATGTTAGTGGTTTTCTTCAGACCTCCATTTCTCTGGAACACAGAATGGGGGATTTATTTTTTATCATGTACACCCAATACCTCTAGGGTATACTAATGACATATTAGAATGTTGAAAATGGGTAGAATTCCCCTTTAGCAGTGAGTCCAGTGTCTGCCATGCAGGATAGGGAGAGGATCGTCTTACTGAGACCAGTTTAGATATAGAATCAACTGGACTACCATACCCAGATAGCTCTTTATCATATAGGTAGAGTATACCGTATTTGTCAAACGCAAGAGGTGCCAACTTGCTTTACTTCCCGTCGCCGTGTGAAGGATTCTGGTCCAATATTAGGAGAGCAGAAGAATGTTGGAAGTCTAATTCATTTCCATTTGGGAGAATGAAGGTGAACACAGCTTATAATCCCTTCCTTAACAGACACTGAACTAAATACTGGACCCAATCATCACAAGACATAAAATAATTCCAAGATATTTATACTAAAGTGGATGCTTTTTAGCAAGACAAATCAGAGATAGAACAATTACCGGATTTTCACATAACAACATGTAGTGTCTATGCCAAGGGTGTAAAACTCAGATACAGAGTGGCCCAAATTTAAAACTGAACAAAGCTGCGGGCCAAGTCTGAACCTTTTAAAGGGGAATTCCACCCATTTTCAAAATTTTCCTGAGAGAGTACAAATGTGAACCAAATGGACCCGCTAGGGTCTGAAAGAAAAATCATTAACATGGTGAAATACATCTTGGTGATGTCATCAGATGTATTTCACCATGTTAATGATTTTTTCAGACCTCCATTTTTAGGAAATACAGAATTGGGGGAACTTTTTTTTTATCATGTCCACACAACATCTCTAAGGTATATTAATGACATTCAAATGTTGAAAATGGGTGGTCTTCCCCTTTAATTTGATAATCTTTTAAGGGCCAAATGAAATTACACGGCGGGCCAAATTTGGCCCGCGGGCCAGAGTGTGACACCCATGGTCTATGCCAACGCGACAGCTGTTTGTTGCACTCTTAACTGTACACTGTCTTTTCTTGCGTGAGCTGAGCAGACACTAGTTAGGTGATGGCGTAATGATGTGGGTAAAAGACCTTTATAGCTGAAGTCATGAGTATTAGCCTGCTCCGCTCACTCACAAATAGGTCATGGCCTACTTGTGCGCAAGGCACAAGTTTAGAATCTACCAGTGCTGAACTAGTTATTGTGTTGTGACACGTTTGGTGTTACACTTGTGACACCTAGTGGCGAGGGGAATGACAAAATCTCTTGATAGTGTGATTTTAAAGTGGAATTCCAGCCATTTTAAACGCTTTCAAAATCCCCTCCTAGAAAAGGAGGTCTGAAAAAAAATCATTAACATGGTGGAGTACATCTTGATGACATCATCAATGTGTACGTTTTTATTAAACACTTGTATTTTAGTCTATTGAGCCCCATTGTGAACCAGACATGTTGGTGGTTTTATGATAGAAATTACCGTATGGTAACTTGCATATATTGAGCAATTTTCATAATTGGCATCATGTCATGGGGCTATGCCCGACAAACTCCATATAGAAAGTTGGAAACTGTGCAGAGCAGGGTAGGGTTAGGTTTAGACACGCTGTAAACGCAGGCGTTGGTGGTATCGTGGTGTGCATATAGCTGCCTTCAACCCGGGTTCGATTCCCAGCCAACGCAATCACGTTTACTCCTATTATTCAATGAACATTATGGACCCCGTTGAAAACTAGAACAATGCTTTAAGGCTGCGTTACCTAAAAGGTAGGCCTACACACAGGCTGTGCAGATAGATCCCATGACAGTCCCCTAAATGTATCCCTAAATATATAATTGTCCCATACCTTGGTAGTAAAACCTTCCATTTCTCTCCCTCTATTTTTCATTTTAAGTGTGTTTTTCTAGCCTGACTTCAGTAGTATTTTTAAGGTGCTGATTCAGGGCTAGTGTTTTTCAACATTTAATATAACACTAAACAGCAAGTAACATCGGCGCTAAGCTTACCCTTTCTAGGGGGCCTTGGAATGGATTTTAAACTATTTTCAGCAATGGGTTTTTTTTTTGATGTGTCTCATGTGTAGATCTTGTTGAGTCGGTCATTTTGAAAGTAGCTCTCACGTCAAAAAAGTGTGGGCAAATTTCTAGCAATGCAGCCGGTCTTCATCTGCTTGCACTCAGTCAGCACTGTGGCAGCATAGCTGCAGTATAGTAGCACGGTATTCGCAACGCGAGCATAACACATTTCAAACAGTAAATCAATAAAAACAAAACGTTAAATCAGTGGGAAAGCATCATCTTTGAAACTAAAGCCCAAAAAGTCTGGGTCTCGCTGTATTACTCAGGCTGCACTACAGCGTCTATTCACAGGCGCGAACCCACTACTGAGCGGCACGGGGGCTTTGACCTGCTCCGTTTCCGACCTGGGCCGGTTCACCCCTCCTTAGGCGACCTGGTGGTCCCGGGCTCCCCCAGGAGCACCATATCGATACCGAACTTAGTGCGGACACCCGATCGACATAGTCCACTGCAGCTCAGATCTCCTGAGCTCAAACGATCCGCCAGACTCAGCCTCCCAGTAACTTGGATTACAGGCGCACGCCACTGCGCCCGGCGACGGAGAGAGGGACTCATCGGGCTTTTATCTTTGAGAAAAAATTACGTCATCCATTTGTTCTGGTGTTGCAACAGTGGCACCTAGCGGCGAGGGGAATCAACAACAAATCCACTCATTTTACTATGCCATTAGTTTACCTTAGAGCAGTGGTTTTATTTTCAACCTTCTTCATACCAGCAGGGGTGTAGTGGAGGGGGGACGCGGGGGGCCCACTTCTCACATCTAAAATATTTTTGGTATCTGAAAAAAATCATTAGCATGGTGAAATACATCTTGATGACATCATCAAGATGTGTTTCACCATGTTAATGAGTTTCCTTTTTTCTGAGAGTGTACAAATTGAACCAAATGGACCCGCTAGGGTCTATTTGGTTCACATTTGTACACTCTCAGAAAAAAAACTTAGCGGGTCCATTTGGTTCAATTTGTACACTCTCAGAAAAAAAATCAAATGGGGAGAATTCCCCTTTCAGAGGCGTCCCCCCACTTCTAAAAGTACCACTACAACACTGCCAGGGCCCAATATTTATTCACCAATTGATGACATTTTATCCCCACATACCTCAAAACTAAAGATTCCTTTTGCTTTTTCTCCACCTCACCTCCACTCTATTGGCGCTCATCATGAGACTGCTATGTTGTGATTGGCTAAAATGCTGTCTCACCGCCACACAACCCCCTCTCACATTAGTACCGCCTTCCCTGAGCCGGGCGAATGTTTTGTTTTCATGATTTGTTGACCACAACAAAAAGGTCTGGACCGTCTGCAGGATGAAGCAAGTAAGTGTCTGTCTGCAGGGAAACAGCTGCAGCATCAAAGTAGAAAACCAACAGAGGGGGAAACGTATATAGCTGTATCTATTTTGATTTTTGGCTAAAAAGTTGCGTCTATTACTTTTTAAAGCAGGATTGAAAAGTATAATCAGTTCCAATGTAGGAACTGATAATAGCACCTGCAGGACCAGCAACACTATGAGCTGCTACTGTATGTCACTAAGCACATGATGAGCTGTCAATCATGGCTCCTGCCAGGAACTCTCTGTCGGTCCACATTCCAAACACAGCAGAGTTTACAGTAAGGAAGTTCGTTAAATAGGCCTATAACAGTAAACATGGGGTGTGTTGCTGCCAGGAACTGCACCCATCCCCACCTGAGGCAGATTCTCCAGACAGTTGTGCTTACAGTAGGCCTGCAATATGTTTTCAATTGTTTCATATGAGTGCACGTTACATTGGAACTGATTATACTTTTCACTCCTGCTTTAGAAAGTGATAGACACGGGCCCCATCGTGAATATTTGCGGTGGAGTGTCTCTCAAAGTCTGGCACAATAAGCAACGTCTGACACTCATGAAGATGGAAGTAGGGCAGTAGGCAGGGGCGGATCTAGGCGTGGGCATTTGGGGGCAATGGCAAACCTGATGGCATGCAAAACCCAAATTTCAAAGATATTTCAAATTAAAGTGCTTATAATTAATATGATTTGATTTGAAACTCTACTATTGCTACTAACTTACTACACTTGTGGCACCACTAAAACCAAGAGCATTTCATCATTGAAAACAGAAAACTCTCTGAGTCATGACCTTTAGCTTTATGCATACTGTGTGTCTGTTGCAACTTCAACTGATGTTATTATTGATGCTTTTACTTGCCTAATATAATTCCTGCAACCTAAAATGGTATGGGTGCGACCGCTGCCCCATACCATATTCACATATTATTATACATAAAGTAAAGATATTACTCTGCCAAAACATGCAAAAAGTTAATTCTGTTTGCAGGGAGTTATTAATCGTTTCCTTGTTTTGTTATGTCTTAGGCTGCCTTGCCCCTGCTGTTTTTGTCTTTTTGTTATATGATTTTGTCTTGGTCGTTTGATTTTTGTTTTGGAGTAGCTGCAGTAAGAGACATCGGGCCCTATTTTGATTGTCTTAAGTAGCAGGTCTTAAGTCTTAAGTCAAAACTTGGAGGTGTGGCAAAGCTTTTTGGCTGCTAAGACAATCAAAATAGGGCCCATCGTCTCTGAAAGGAGAAAGGGAATGACTGGCCACGTGTGGCGATGGACTGAATGCCAGAAGGTGGAAAAAGGAGGAGAGGGAGGCCGAAGAAGACGTGGAGACAGAGCTGTAGACCAGGAGGACCTCAGCGAGACGGGTGTCATCTGGCTCGCTCGGAGCAAGAAGGGTCGCCATGCAGAGACCGGAGCAAATGGAGGAGACTCGTCACCCAATGTTCCGACAGTAGGAACAGGAGGAGCTAAGTAAGCATACGTTGTTTGATTTTGTTTTGGTTGTACATTTAGGGCTCCATTTTCGTCAAACGCTAAACCCTTTATCCCCCTTTTACTATTTTGAAAAACCTTTTGGAATAGTTCAACGTGCCAATCTATTGACTCGTTGTGGGCTTGTAGACTGGCCATTTCAACTATTGAAAAATGTTTTTTTAAATAGTTTACAAAGGCAAAGAAGTTAAGGGACAAGGGGTTTAGCGGTGATGAAAATCTAGGCCTTAGTGTTTATTTTATGTGAAAACCCAACACTGGGCATTATAGTTGACTACTGAATTGAATGGCCATACTGACACCAACAGTAGACCACCAGGGGAGGCCGTATAGTCCTCTGACAGGTGGAGAGTCATTGGTGCTGGGCAGGTTCAGGGTGCTTTGCAGGCTGCTGTGAATGGTTCGCGTTTAATCTAACAAACCATATTGTGTGTTTGAAGTTTGAACTTTACCTTGCTTTTCCTTTGCAGTGTGTGCCATGTTGTTCCTCCGGTGGCGGGGCTTTATCCCTCTTCTTCTTTATAAATATTTTTTCTTTCAATGTACAAACATATGATTATAAGACTCAATTATTATTGATTACCACTGTTTCTCCAGTCAGGCTTCAATGAATTTGAGTTGGAATGAATGTAGAATTATGTGCAGGCTGTCATTTAAATACAGATGTGATTGGACTTAATTTAACGGTACATCTTTCTATATATATATTTAAATGAAAAATCATCCCTCCCACACTTGTGCCAGTGATCGCCCTCTGAGGTGCCAATGCTGGCACCTGTGCCTAAGGTTGCCTATACCCCTGCCCTATGACAGCGTTGGATTGGACATTGGGTGAGATTTGTGGCACTTTAACAAAGACTATTTTTCAGATTGAGATCAACAACATCAAAGCTGCCAGGTAAAAATCCTGCTAGGGCACCGATTCCCGTCAGGGAGGAAATAAAGACGAAAAAGAAGGCATGACCACAAAGGAACTCAAGCTGCTTGCACGGTGTGACACACAGGATATATTTAAACAGATCGACAGAGAAGTGCAGCTCAGAGCAAGAAGAGAGAAGAGCGTCCAGATAGAGAGGAGACATCATGTTGCCCTTGCTGGGGTTGTTGCTAATGCTGCTGCTGGGCCGCCTGTCCTGTGCTGAGGTAAGTAGAGATGACCATCACAAGAACCAGAGCTGTCAATCCATTAAAATATTTAATCGCAATTTAATCGCATATTTTTTTTTCTTTAATATACCTTAAATGAGTGGTTTTTCAAGATTTTTCATATCAAGGTCCATTATTTATTACGCATTTGAGCCACAGACCACCGTTTGATGACGTTTATTTAGACTTCCAGATGTAAACTAAAGAATTTGTCCACAATTCCAAGCTGTATTGATGTTGTTGATGATGATGTTGATTAGGAGCGAACAGGTGAATTTTGTAAACGGTTTCCTACATTCTCTAATTGTGTAGATTTATTCTAAATTAACCTAAGTAATACAGATGTTCAACCATTCTTACTGTGAGTTAATTGCGCATTAAATTAACACTAGTTCATCCTGACAATATACTGTGTGTGTGTGTGCGTGTGCGTGTGCGCGCGCATAATAAATACATATATGCTTTAGTTACGTCATCTAGAACAGTGGTTTCTCATTGGCTGGGAGTTTACAAAATAGGAAAAAGTTTACAGCCATCACAATAACAGTAGAGGGGTTCCCCATGGCAACCCCAACAAAAACGATTATTTGACATAACTGTGATCAGACTGTATGAACTGTGCCCTGCGCAGCCAGAGGCAGACTCTACCTACATCCACGGTGAGCTGACACAGTTGACCACTCAGGTGACAAAGCAGAAAGTCCAGCTGCAAACCACCATGGACAGACTCAAGGACAGCGAGAGTCTGGTCAAAGGTATTGTTGAGAATTTCCCAGGCCAACAGGATGGCAGCCCCTCAACAACAACAATAATAACCAATCCAATCACCCAATAACCAGCAATAGACTTTTCTATAGGTATCAATATTTATATCAGTGTTTTTCAACCTTATTCATACCGGGACATACTATTTTTTCAGCATTTGAGCCACCATTTGATGGCATTTTAGCCCCACAGACCCCAAAACCCCCAAAAATTGTGGTTAATTGAAAGTGTAAAAATGAAACCATTCGGTTTCATTTGTGCGCTCTCAGAGTCACATCTGGTTAACAAACATTTACCTGGGGACCACCTGGAACCCCCTCAAGGACCACTGGTTGAAAACCACTGATTTATATGGATAACGTTTTATTTTTTAACACATACTGACAGAGCTGCAAGTCGACCTGCAACAGACACAGAAGGAGCTGAAAGATGCCATGAACAGACTCGAGGTCAGCGAGGGAGTAATTAAAGGTATTTCTCTACTACTAATTGCAATGCATCCACAACCAAATACTGTTTTTTTTTTCCACCAAAATCTATTTTTCTTGCATATGTTCTGACGACAGAGCAGCGAACTGAGTTCACAGCAGCGGTGCGGAGACTCAAAGGTATTGATATCCATGTTCATATTGTTTACATTATATATATATATATATATATATATATATATATATATATATATATATATATACTGTATATATATATATATATATATATATATATATATATATATATATATATATATATATATATATACTGTATATATATATATATTGCATGTGTTTAATTACATTACTGTCCTGATGACAGAGCTACAAGTTAATGGTAATAGAGGCAACTTTTTAGCCAAAAATCAAAATAGATATATAGCTTTTTTTTTTTTTTTTTTCCCCTTTCCCCACTACGTTGCTTCCGCTTTGATGCTGCAGCTATTTTCTGCACAGACACTTGCTTTGTCCTGCAGACGGCCCAGAAAGTTGTTGTTGTCAACAAATCATGATAACAAAACATTTGTCGGGCTCAGGAAAGGCGGTGCTAATTTGTCAGGGGGGAGGGGGGTCTGTGGGTGAGGCAGCATTTTAGCCAATCACAGTACAGCAGTCTCCAGCAGATTCATAATGAGCCAATAGAGTGGAGGTGAGGTGGAGTTAGATTCTGTTTTTAAACAAATCTGTTTACAAACACAGTGTTTGTACACACTAAAGTTGCCTCTATTACCTTTAAGCATTCATTTAATGTTGGATTGGGTTGCGTGCGTGTGTGTGAGCAGTTTTTTATTAAGATTGCATTTCATCCTCAGCTTCTGTTGAAACCACTAAAGCCAGAACAAATGCCACACAGCATGAGGTGCAGGTTCTACAGAAGCGCAATGAAGGTATGAAGAACAAAAAATATACTTATGTTTATATACATACTGTATAGACCTGCACAGTGATATCACCCTGTTCCAGAAGTGGATTCCCCATTCATTTTTCTCATAGACTTTTCGAAAATGATTCATATAAAGACAATTGCGCCACGGACAAAACCAACTCGGCTCGTGACAAATCATGATGACACATACTGTATTTTTGGGACAGTCAAATAATTTCTAAGAAGAAAAACTCAACAAAACGTGTTGTGTCCTGCCGTTTTCTACTTCTTGCTAATTAGATATGATAATATTGTGTTTGTTGTCATGATTTGTCACGACCTGAGTTAGTTTTGTCTGCGGCGCAATCGTGTTTTTATTAACCATTTTCGAAAAAGTCTATGAGGCAAATGAATGTGGAACAGGGGCGGTGACGTCACTGCGCACAGTGCACAGGTCTATAGCTGATAATAATCTGCATGAATGATTATTTATCCTGCTACATGTTGTGTGTATTCCACAGTCAGACGAGTGTCTTTCTCAGCTTCACTCTGGAACCCTGGGCGTAGTGGATACGCAGGACCTTATAATGTTCACACCATCCTGGTCTTCAGACGTGTCTTCACTAATGTTGGTGATGGATACAGTAGCGACACAGGTAAGGATGAATTGTAAATAATGCATAACAAGATCGATCATCTCAAACCTGTTTTACACTACTGAAAAATATCAGATCTACAAGCTCACTTCGCGCCACTGAGTGGTGCGCTGTGAGCTTGTAGCTCTGATATTTTTAAACAAAATGTGAAAATGTGATGCAAATCTTTGAATATATTCTTTCGGGAGTAAATATTTTGAACTAACGTCGTTGCTTCTGGGGGATCCCTAGAATAACACGGGGTCCGCAGCCAAATATGGATAATTCTGGTGGTCCTTGGCATGAAATATGTTGAGCATCACTGACACGGGAACATAGTTTTTTTCAGAAAAACTAGAATCTGTCAGAAACTAGCATCAGAAACAAAAACTAGAAACTAGTCAGAAACTAGAATCTAGTGGCAGACACTACAATCAGGTGTGAAATAGAATATATTTCTTCTCATATTGCGCCACCAAGTGGATATGAGCTTGTAGATCTGATATTTTTTCAATAGCTAAAGTGTAACATAATGCGTCGAACACCAAAACGCACTCAGTACACAAATGGTTAATTACAAGACATGTAGAAAAAGAAGAAAAAAGAAAAAAAGTCAAACTAAATCAGTATTATTCAAACACAGGCTTATTCACTGCACCACTTCGAGGTGTCTACCACTTCAGTTTCCACCTCCATGGTCATGGAGGAAGTCATCAGACCGCTGCCATCTTGTTTAAAAATGGCCAGCATGAAGTTTCTGCATTCGAAAATCAGCCAACTGGACATCAGGTTAGCCCATCTATTGCAGCCTCACTGCTGCTGGAGGCCGGAGATGTAGTCTGTGTGAAACTCTGGTCTAATGCAAGGGTATTTGACAATAGAAATTACCACACTATATTCAATGGCCACCTGCTTTTTCCAATGTGAGGAAGAGAAATCATTTTCACCATATCATGCTAGCCCTTTAATGCAGTTTTGGTGTGTGCACAAACTGTCCTAATCAAGTATTTTTTTTTACATTCATATATATATATATATATATATATATATATATATATATATATATATATATATATATATATATATATATATATATATATATATATATATATATATATATATATATATATATATATACACACACTGTATATATAAATACAGTTATTTGGGGGTGATGATACTGTAGGTGGTCCTCACATGTTGAGTAGATCTGCAAGAGGATACAGCAACGTATCTATTCGTTACGTAGACTTAGATCTTTTGGTGTCAACAGTCAGATCCTGTCTCTCTTTTATACTTCAGTTGTTCAAACTGCGTTGTTGTATTGTAGCACGGCCTGGTCAATAACCTATGAAAACAAACTGTGTAGCCAAATTAAGATCTGTGCTAAAGTCACTGGCAGGCCAGTTGAGGCCATGTTACACTCATTCAAAGAAGCTCACACTAAGAGCATGCTCAGACTGGCAAATAGTATCTCTTCTGACCCCTCACATGTCCTGAATGAAGAATATCAGCTGTTGCCATCCATGAGGCGGTAGAGTTTGTAAAACATAAGAAAAACAGACTAAAGAACTCTTTTGTGCATCAGTCTGTCCTACTTCTAAATCAAAATCAATAAAGGTCATGTTTGTCATATTTTGCTCTTTTCTGTCCTGCTGTCTTGTCTGTAATGCAGTGTTGTTTTTGTCGACTAAGACTAAAGACTAAGTCGACTAAGGTTTTTGATATTTAGTCGACTAAGACTAGACTAACAAAAATGAATTTCAAAAGACTAATTGGGACTAAAAGATGTGTGTTTTCAAAAGACTAAGACGAAGACTAAATCATAACCTAAGACTAATGGAAATAGGAAACATTTTTAACTTATTTTTTTCATTCTTTTTAAGTATGTGAACATATCTGCAGTATAGATTGCATACGTTTTCAGGAAAGGGACTTATTACTAATGCAGTAATTTTTATACAAAGAAATAAAAGAAATAAATATACAAACCTACAATGCATGTGTATGTAAGACTAAACGACTAAGACTGAAAGACTAAGACTAAAAAAAGACTAAGACTGAGACTAAGACTAAATCAATGTTGATATTTCGTCAACTAGACTAAGACTAAAAAAATGAATTTCAGAAGACTAAATGGGACTAAAAGACTAAATGTGTGTTACTCAAAAGACTAAGACTAAGTCAAAATATTCTCAAACAAACAACACTGCTGTAATGTACTGTAATGTTGTGTATGTATGTCGTGTGAACAGTGATGCCCTGAACGCAAGACAAATTTTAGTAATGGCTGACAATAAAGTCGTATCCTGTTGTATGACATTCCCATTGACAATGAATGAAGAATTTTACATCATAGCGTCTGAGCGAATAGGCAATGTATATTTATGCTATGACGTAGATGATGATAGCGCCATACCTCACATTTGTTTTCATATATATACTCAACAAAAATACAAACAAAAATATAAACGCAACACTTTTGTTTTTGCTCCCATTTTTCATAAGATGGACTTAAAGATCTAAAATTCATTCCAGATACAATATAACCATTTCTCTCAAACATTGTTCACAAATCTGTCTAAATGTGTGATAGTGAGCACTTCTGCTTCGCTGTAATCCATCCCAGTACCTCACAGCAGGTGTGCCACATAAAGATGCAGAATTGCAGATGTGACATCATGGTTACTGCACAGGTGTGCCTAGACTGTCCACAATAAAAGGCTGTATCTGGTGTGACCACCATTATCAGATTGACAATTGTGGCCTGTGGAATGTTGGTCCACAGTTGAAATGTTATGGGATACTTTCTGGCAGTAAATAAGGGGGCTGATCTAAGTTCCGAAGTCCGAAGGATCAGAACTCCCATTAGTCCGAACATGCGCTGGAAATCCACTATCAGCTGCGACGTGCTTGCGGTTATGGTGAGGATGAGGGTTAGAGAAGGGTTTAGGCATGTTTGTAGCAAAACCCTATCCTTCTCGAACCGTAACCCTAAGAGCCTAAACCCCCTACGCTCAAGGTTGGGGGTATAGGCTTAGGGTTACGGTTGGAGAAGGGTAGGGTTTTGCGTCTCGTAGTTTCAGAACAATAGGAGGTCGCAACAATGGGAGGTCGGAATAATGACGTGGCACCATAAAATAAAAGTGCTGGACTTGGCAGGCACTCGTTTGTATTAACGCAGTGGTTTTTGACAACATGGCTCACTATTTATTCAGAATTTGGCCACAGACTACCAAATAAACCACCAAATTAACTAAAGATTTATTTTGCTTTGTCCACAATTCCAGGCTGGATTTGGGAAACCAAACAGGCAAAATGTCCATTAATCTTCTACATTCTGTAAGACTTAGGCTAATTCACATGATGAATATTTTAACTCTTGAGAGTGTAAACATGAAACCAAGTGGACCTGCAAGGGTCCAGATCTGCCTTGAGCACATGACTGTAGAGCAGTGGTTTTCAACCAGTGGTCCTTGTAGTCTGGTAGGAAGGTAGGGGTCCCATGCACCCGAAAGATATATTTTTCTAACCTACTTTTTTAGAATCCCTAAAGTGTCTAGTTAATGAATTTTGATGTTAACAATTCCAATTTTTGTCCCACATATGTTTTTTTTAATCATATGTTGCATCCGTTCTGGATTTTCGGCTGTGAAAAAAGAAAACTTTAAAGCAGGATATCTCCAGAACTGCACATCTGACAGAAACCATTCACCCCATGCCATGTTCGTCTTTGGATGATGAATTGATTGATATGAAGTTTGCCATGGTTCCATCATGCATAGTGCATACAAACCCAAATTAACACAGAATTTGTTATAATTCGTCTATACTGCAATGACTACAACTCCTCCCCCCTGCACCCGATTGATATATTTTTTCAAACATTTGCATTTTTACAATCTTCAAGATGTATAGTAAACAACTGTTGATGTTACCCATTCACATTTCTGCCCCATATGTGTTTTTTCAAACCATATGTGTATCCATTCCGGATCTTCAGCTGTGAAATATGAAAACTTTAAATCAGTATATCTCCAGAACTGTACATCTGACAGAAACCATTCACCCCATAGTATGTTCGTCTTTGGATGATGAATTGATTGATATGAAGTTTGCCATGGTTCCATCATGCATAGTGCATACAAACCCAAATTAACACAGAATTTGTTATAATTCGTCTATACTGCAATGACAACTCCTCCCTCCTGCACCCGGTTGATATATTTTCTTCAAACATTTGCATTTTTACAATCTTCAAGATGTATAGTAAACAACTGTTGATGTTACCCATTCACATTTCTGCCCCATATGTGTGTTTTTTCAAACCATATGTGTATCCATCCCGGATCTTCAGCTGTGAAATATGAAAACTTTAAATCAGTATATCTCCAGAACTGTACATCTGACAGAAACCATTCACCCCATGTCATGCTCGTCTTTGCATGATGAATTGATTGATATGAAGTTTGGCCATGGTTCCATCATGTGTAGTGCATACAAACCCAAATATAGCACAAAATATGTTATAATCAACCTATACTGCATTTGCATTTTTACAATCTTCAAGATGTATAGTAAACAACTGCTGATGTTACCCACTTCAAATATGGGCACAGGTGTGTTTATTCTGGGATATTGTTTGCTATAGGGCCGAGTGAATTTCCACAAATGCAAAAAAGAGAATGGACAGCTCGATTACCATCATAAGGACAAGCTGATATACACTCAACAAAAATATAAACGCAACACTTTTGTTTTTGCTCCCATTTTTCAGGGGATGGACTTAAAGACCTAAAATTATTTCCAGATATACAATATAACCATTTCTCTCAAACACTGTTCACAAATCTGCCTAAATGTGCGATATTGAGCACTTCTGCTTTGTTAAGATAATCCATCCCACCTCACAGGTGTGCCACATTAAGATGCAGGTGTGACATCATGATTAGTGCACAGGTGTACCCCAGACTCTCCACAACAAAAAGACACCCTGAAATGTGCAATTTTCTTTTGCCTTATTGGGTGTATGGGCCTCCGAACCAGTCAGTATCTGGTGTGACCACCATTTGCCTCATGCAGTGCAACACATCTTCTTCGCATAGAGTTTATCAGATTGTCAATTGTGACCTGTGGAATGTTGGTCCACTCCTCTTCAATGGCTATGTGAAGTTGCTGGATATTAGTGGGAACTGTTACACACTGTAAAAATGGTAATAACACAATATTACCACATTATTACCATTTCGACAGCGCATACCAGTTCCCACTAATATCCAGCAACTTCACATAGTCATTGAAGAAGAGTGGAGCAACATTCCACAGGCCACAATTGACAATCTGATAAACTCTATGTGAAGAAGATGTGTTGCACTGCATGAGGCAAATGGTGGTCACACCAGATACTGACTGGTTCGGAGGCCCATATACCCAATAAGGCAAAAGAAAACTGCACATTTCAGGGTGTCTTTTTGTTGTGGAGAGTCAGGGGTACACCTGTGCACTAATCATGATGTCACACCTGCATCTTGATGTGGCACACCTGTGAGGTGGGATGGATTATCTTAACAAAGCAGAAGTGCTCAATATCACACATTTAGGCAAATTTGTGAACAGTGTTTGAGAGAAATGGTTATATTGTATATCTGGAATGAATTTTAGGGCTTTAAGTCCATCCCCTGAAAAATGGGAGCAAAAACAAAAGTGTTGCGTTTATATTTTTGTTGAGTGTAGAACAGCAGTTTGTGAGGGGAGGGGGGGGGGGGGACTCTAGCCAATTACATACAGTATCCTATATATTTAAAATGAATCATCAGCAGCTGTATCATGCTTCAGCAGAAATCCAAGAGATGATGGTAGAAGATTCCAACGGCATGCTCCTGAAATGTGTGTTTTACATGTGCCTGGCTTTGAGCATTGAAACTTTACACCATTCTGTCAAGTTAAAGGTTCTGCAACTGACAAGCTTGCCCAGCTACAAAGTATCTGTGATATACGTCTCCACAAACCTGCTGATTCCCTTTTTTGCATGGAGTGTAATCTGGATGTAATCTTCCAGAGAGTCTTGCTGGTGTCAATTTAGCAACAACTGGCTATCATCAAGCTTGCTTCCAAAAGTTTACAATGAACCAGAAACGCTTACAGAATAGGTATAGTGTACATCCTCTAGTAGCTTCACAGTCACCTCAAGCCATTACCAAACAGTTGTTTCCTTCAGAGTGCATCTTTTGTGGAAAGCTTGAAGTGAAAGTGTTTAGTGTGAAACACTAAAGATGCATTAAGTTCCTATATAAGAATAGCGGACGAGGATTGAACAAGTCTACATGGAAACTGATTGAGCCTCGAGCCTTGGAACTTGGACTTCACTGTCTCCATTGCATGGTGCAAGGTGAGGATCTGTTTGCAAGAAAAGCAAACTACCATCAATCATGCCGCAAGTATTCAAATCATAAGCGATTCACCTCACAAGTTGCCTTTCATAGTAACCCTGCTCTTATAGAAACAGAAGAATCCCTTGGCTGTTGTTAAGATGGCATTTTATTGCTGTGCTTGAAGTCGTTTAGGATGTAGAGATACAGCAGAAAAAGATTGTGCAGTTGGCGTCTCATCTATACACAAGAGTTGGAGAGAAATGGGTTTCCAAATCCTAAGTATTGAAGTGAGAAGCTGAACAGAAAACTTGAGAATCATGAGGGGATTGCCTTTACTAATGTCAAAGCAGATGATAAGGGTTTTATCACCTATAATTTAGTATAGAGTGCTAGCCCATCTGTCTCAGATGCTGTGGCCAATGCTTTTAAGCTTGGGAGCAAGGACAAAAATGAAGATCATGTCAGCCTACTAAATTCAGTGGCTTAAAATCACTTCCTTGACCTCCTACAAATGATAGGCTGATCTGATTTGGATAACCTCATCCCAACTGATCTCCTAAAGTTCCTGACCCTCATCATTACTGGTGATGTGGAGAAGTGTGCTGCCATGGAGACGGTGAAGTCCAAGTTCCAAGGCTCGAGGCTCAATCAGTTTCCATGTAGACTCGTTCAAACCCTCGTCCGCTATTCTTATATAGGAACTTAATGCATCTTTAGTGTTTCACACTAAACACTTTCACTTCAAGCTTTCCACAAAAGATGCTCTCTGGAGGAAACAACTGTTTGGTAGGGGCTTGAGGTGACCTATTCTGTAAGCGTTTCTGGTTCATTGTAAACTTTTGGTAGAAGACTCTCTGACTCTCTGGAATAAGATTACATACATCCTCCATACGAAAAAGGGAATCAGCAGGTTTGTGGAGACGTATATCACAGATACTTTGTAGCTGGGCAAGCTTGTCAGTTGCAGAACCTTTAACTTGAGTTTCAATGCTCAAAGCCAGGCACATGTAAAACACACATTTCAGGAGCATGCCGTTGGAATCTTCTACCATCATCTCTTGGATTTCTGCTGAAGCATGATACAGCTGCTGATGATTCATTTTAAATATATAGGATACTGTATGTAATTGGCTAGAGTCCCCCCCCCCTCCCCTCACAAACTGCTGTTCTATATCAGCTTGTCCTTATGATGGTAATCGAGCTGTCCATTCTCTTTTTTGCATTTGTGGAAATTCACTCGGCCCTATAGCAAACAATATCCCAGAATAAACACACCTGTGCCCATATTTGAAGTGGGTAACATCAGCAGTTGTTTACTATACACGTTGAAGATTGTAAAAATGCAAATGCAGTATAGGTTAATTATAACATATTTTGTGCTATATTTGGGTTTGTATGCACTACACATGATGGAACCATGGCCAAACTTCATATCAATCAATTCATCATGCAAAGACGAGCATGACATGGCGTGAATGGTTTCTGTCAGATGTACAGTTCTGGAGATATACTGATTTAAAGTTTTCATATTTCACAGCTGAAGATCTGGGATGGATACACATATGGTTTGAAAAAACACACATATGGGGCAGAAATGTGAATGGGTAACATCAACAGTTGTTTACTATACATCTTGAAGATTGTAAAAATGCAAATGTTTGAAGAAAATATATCAACCGGGTGCAGGAGGGAGGAGTTGTCATTGCAGTATAGACGAATTATAACAAATTCTGTGTTAATTTGGGTTTGTATGCACTATGCATGATGGAACCATGGCAAACTTCATATCAATCAATTCATCATCCAAAGACGAACATACTATGGGGTGAATGGTTTCTGTCAGATGTACAGTTCTGGAGATATACTGATTTAAAGTTTTCATATTTCACAGCTGAAGATCCGGAATGGATACACATATGGTTTGAAAAAACACATATGGGGCAGAAATGTGAATGGTTAACATCAATAGTTGTTTACTATACATCTTGAAGATTGTAAAAATGCAAATGTTTGAAAAAATATATCAATCGGGTGCAGGGGGGAGGAGTTGTAGTCATTGCAGTATAGACGAATTATAACAAATTCTGTGTTAATTTGGGTTTGTATGCACTATGCATGATGGAACCATGGCAAACTTCATATCAATCAATTCATCATCCAAAGACGAACATGGCATGGGGTGAATGGTTTCTGTCAGATGTGCAGTTCTGGAGATATACTGCTTTAAAGTTTTCTTTTTTCACAGCCGAAAATCCAGGACGGATGCAACATATGATTAAAAAAAACATATGTGGGACAAAAATTGGAATTGTTAACATCAAAATTCATTAACTAGACACTTTAGGGATTCTAAAAAAGTAGGTTAGAAAAATATATCTTTCGGGTGCATGGGACCCCTACCTTCCTACCAGACTACTTGAGAGGGTTCCACATGGTCCCATGATGGAAAGTTGGTTAACCAGATGTAACTCTTTGAGAGTGAACCAAATGGAGAGTGAGCCAAATGAAACCAACTTGTTCATTTAATTAAGACATTCAAATAAGTACAAAATAATTACTTCAGTAAAGCCAAAAGCAGCAAATCATGGAGATAAAATCATAGTGGAGGTAAAAAAGGGAAAAGAGAAATGTACAAAGAGGAGAGGGGGAGGTTATATAATACAACATTTTTTTTTGTTTTACAGAGGCCAGTTTGGAATTCTGTAGGTGCCTTTTGAGAGCGGTTTTGAAGGAGTCGAGGGATTCACGTGTCTTAATGACTGTTGGTAGGGCGTTCCACAGCTTGGTGGCATATGAGTGCAAGGAATGAAGTCCCTTGATTGCGCCAAATCTGGTTTGAACATGGTTAGTAGCACTCCCTCTAGTGTGGTGGGAGTGGACCTCATTGACGTCCAGGAAGTATTTGAACAGGTCCCCATTTTACTTGAAAAAACTGTGTTCAACCTTTCTACTAGGTTGTACTACCATGATCTATTATTATTGTTTAATATTTTATTTGTACTAATTAATATTTAATTCTGATAAAAAATGGGATCTTTTAATATAATGAATGTACATGTTCTAGACGTTCTAATAATCACAAAAATATATTTATTGCAGTCATTTTACTTACTTTTATTATGGTTAAAGGCTAAAAATGGTCAAAGCTAAAGGCTAAAAATGGTCAAAGGTTAAAAATCAAGTCCAGAGATTAATTAATTAATTAGAGGCTAATTGGAGCCTCTGTGGGGGGTGGTTTTTATGCAAATATCATGACCAATTGCACTGAAATACTAACAATGAACACCAACCATGATATTTATGTGAAAAAAACAAACAAAAAAAGATGTTTCTTTTTTTTTTAATAATTAAAGGGTTAATGTTGCAACACTGGGCCAATTCAGATGATGAATATTTTAACTCTTGAGAGTGTAAAAATGAAACCAAATGGACCCGCAAGGGTCCATTTGGTTTCATTTTTTACACTCTCAAGAGTTACATCTGGTTAACCAACTTTCCATCATTTAGCCTGGGGACCACCTGGAACCTTCTCAAGGACCACTGGTGGTCCTCGGACCACCTGTTGAAAACCCCTGCTCTAGCACAAGACTGACACATTCGCTCTCACACATTCCACTTTCTCTTTCACCTCCACCATTCCAAGATGGCTGATTTGTTTGGTACCAGTACAGCAGCTCTGCTATCCACCACTCCCAACTGTGCATTAACTTTACTACACTCAGCGGTGAGTTATAGGGGAATTTCACCCATTTTCAACATTTTGCTATGTCAATAGAATACCTGTAGACGTGTAAATATGATAAAAATGTCCTCCCGTTTTGTTTCCTAGAAATGGAGGTCTGAAAAATAAAAAAAATAAAACAATAACATTGTGATACACAACATGATGAGTCATGAAGTTGTGTTTCATTTTTTCTTTCAGACCCTTTTTTCTCGAGGGTACTAATGGAACCAAATCCATTTGGTTCACCTTTGTACACAATAAAATTTTGAGAAATCATGGAAATGGAATCCCACTTTTAAAGGCTTGACCTGGTGTCAACACATACTGCGTCAATTTGGTTACTTGGAGTTATTTCATTGAAGCTTGACAAAATTTGATTTTATGTTTACTTTTGAGCTTGTCTTTTTAAGAGGGATTTAATTCGGGTGAGACCACTTTTGTAGAGGTTTGGGTGGTTTTCTTAACTTTATTATAGGGAAAACTAGTCCAGTCCAGGAGTTATTTTTGCTCTGTTGTGTTAAGCCCCCATTGATGTCCATTGTAACAACAAACTACAAACAAGCTCAAACTTTCTAGGGGGCCTTGAAATGGATTTTCAGTAATTTTCAGGAACAATCACATTTTTGATGTGTAGATCTTGTTGAGCCGCTCATTTTGAAGTAGCTCTCAAGTCAAAAAAGTATGGGCACCCGTGCTGTGTCAAACATGGGGAGGGGGGCAAATCAGGCCTGGGACTCTTCATAACTCTTCCATGGGACTCTTTCGAAATGTGCTACAGCGCCATCAACAGGTGGCGCTAAACACATGCAAATTAACAACACAAATAAAATGGCACAACTCCTAGTATACCACACTGGTTTCAACCGGTGGTCCTTTAGGGGGTCCCAGGTGGTCCACATAATTTTTATTCCTCCCCACTACAAGTGAAAGGGTGCAAATAAAATGGCTAAAGAAAGTCACAAAAGGTTCCATGGGAGTAACACAAACAACATTGCTAAATCTATGCACCTCCATGGTACCACAGCATCACAAAGGGAAAACCTCACGTAACATGGGGATTGTGCTGTACTTTGGTGATTCACTTTCAGCGAGTTATGATGATAATCTGGCATTAAGGGGAATCTTTTTCTTTTAAACTTCCAGTTCAGATTTGCACATGTGTATTGCTGGTTGGTTTTGTATTGCTTGCTTTGAGATGTCTTCAACCAGTAGTCCAGGGACCACTGCAGGTTCCAGGTGCTTCCCAGCTAAATGATGGATTTTTGGTAACCAAATGGACCCTTTGTAGATCTTTAACTCTTGAGAGGGCTCAAGAGTTTTACCCTTGTAAACACGAGCATTACTTCACTTTTTCCCTGTTATATCTCTTTATGGTAACACCATCAGTAGTCTACAGCAAGTTTTGGGTCTGAGAGGCTAATTGTCATCAAATGATGGTCCATGGCCCAATAAATTGTCCTTTCATATGAAAAGGATTAAACCACTGTTTTAGGTCTTGGGTCTAACAGATATGTTTTGTCCACATGTCGGCGTTTTTATCCACAGAATGAAAAAGAGAGAGAAATGCCAGCACTCAATGAATGTCCTTTCTTTTTGTCTTTATTTACCTCATTGTGCAGTCAACAACGGACGCGTTTCGACCCAAGTGGTCTTCCTCAGCGTTGTGAATGACAACAGGAAGTTGTGTATTTTTATACCGCATCACAATGCCCAAAATGAGGTCAAAGGTAATTTGAACAGCTGTTTACAATGTACAATTATAGTGTCAGCATCCATAAAGAACCATAATATCCATGAACAGAATTCATATACATACGAGTAAATATGAGTAAATATATACAAGAATAGTGGAACCATCTGGTACCTATACTAGAAACAGGGCCGGCCCCTAATCTAAGAAACTGTAAGATAGTTAAACCACAATGAATATCAAGACCTTAGTGGAGTTTACACATGAATACTCACTCCATCAATATTGAACCATATAGAAAAATATTAAATGTAGAAAATAGTAAAAATTAGAGTTCAATTACCTTTGACCTCATTGTGGGCATTGTGATGCGGTATAAAAATACGCAACTTCCGGTTGTCATTCACAACGCTGAGGAAGACCACTTGGGTCGAAACGCGTTTGTTGTTGACTGCACGATGAGGTAAATAAAGACAAAAAGAAAGGACATTCATTGAGTGCTGGCATTCTCTCTCTTTTTCATTCTGCGTTTTTTGAGCCTTGCACCTCGAGGAACTTTTCTAATATGGAGTGTTGCGGGTTGTCTGCTTCGGCAGCTCTCTCTGTTTCCTCGTTTTTATCCACCACAAAAGCTCTAGCATCAATCACTTTTTTTCTCTCTCTCTCTCTCCACTTCACGTCGGCCTTAGGTATTTATGGAGTGACTCCTCTGGTTTCCAACTTTTAATAAATTGTAGCTGTAAATTAAAAAAAAACAAACAAACACTAAGGCACTGGTTGTGGGACTTCTGGTTTACCGGAACGGGGTTCAACTCCCTGTGGTGCCCTGCTCAACGTGTATTTGCTTTTATTGACAATAACCCCTTGGTTCTTTAGTGAGTGTTCCCTACAGTTAGGATACCAATCAGGGGCAGATGTAACATGTCCCGGGTGGGGGTGGGGGGGGGGCATGTTGGAGGGGCAAAAGAAAATGGTATGGGGCCAGCTTCATCATTCACCATTTTCGGTTATAGGACTTTTATTAGTCAAGTAAAGCATCAATAATAACATCAGTTGTTGTTGTTGAAGTTGCAACAGACACGCAGCATGCATAAAGCTAAAGGTCTGACTCAGAGAATTTTCTGTTCAATGATGAAATGCTGTTGGTTTAGTGGTGACACAGCTGTAGTTAGTTAGTAGTAGTGTTTCAAATAATTTTAATTATAAGCACAATTTTCGAAAATCCTCAAAACGATGAAAAGACGTAAGGCTATAGCCTTTTTCGAAATTTCGACACTTTTCGAAAATGCTCAAAAATCCTCAAAATGATAAAAAACAGCATGCTGTGCAAGACCGTAAGGCTATAGCCTTGCGTTTTTGCCAGCTTTCGTCATTTTTTGTCATTTTTCGAAAATCCTCAAAACGATGAAAGGACGTAAGGCTATAGGCTTGTGTTTTTTCGAAATTTCAACATTTTTCAAAAATGCTCAAAAATCCTCAAAATGATAAACGGCATGCTGTGCAAGACCGTAAGTCTATAGCCTTGCGTTTTTGCCAGGTTTCGTCATTTTTTGTCATTTTTCGAAAATCCTCAAAACGATGAAAGGACGTAAGGCTATAGCCTTGCGTTTTTTTGAAATTTCGACATTTTTCGAAAATGCTCAAAAATCCTCAATGATAAAAAACGCCATGCTGTGCAAGACCGTAAGGCTATAGCCTTGCGTTTTTGCCAGGTTTCGTAATTTTTTGTCATTTTTCGAAAATCCTCAAGACGATAAAGACGTAAGGCTATAGCCTTGCGTTTTTTTTTTCTCGAAATTTCGACATTTTTCGAAAATGCTCAAAAATCCTTAAAATGATAAAAAACGCCATGCTGTGCAAGACCGTAAGGCTATAGCTTTGCGTTTTTGCCAGGTTTCGTCCTTTTTTGTCATTTTTCGAAAATCCTCAAAACGATTAAAAGACGTAAGGCTATAGCCTTGCGTTTTTTTTTTTTAATTTCGACATTTTTCGGAAATGCTCAAAAATCCTCAAAATGATAAAAAACGGCATGCTGTGCAAGACCGTAAGAATATAGCCTTGCGTTTTTGCGAGGTTTCGTCATTTTTTGTCATTTTTCGAAAATCCTCAAAACGATTAGAAGATGTAAGCCAGTGTTGTTTTTGTCGACTAAGACTAAGACTAAAGACTAAGTCGACTAAGGTTTTTGATATTTAGTCGACTAAGACTAGACTAACAAAAATGAATTTCAGAAGACTAATTGGGACTAAAAGATGTGTGTTTGCAAAAGACTAAGACTAAGACGAAGACTAAATCATAACCTAAGATTAATGGAAATAGGAAACATTTTTAACTTCTTTTTTTTAGTTCTTTTTAAGTATGTGATCATATCTGCAGTATAGATTGCATACGTTTTCAGGAAAAGGACTATTACTAATGCAGTAATTTTATACAAAGAAATAAAACAAAACATCTTTCATACTAAAAACTATAAATCTGTATAACATATATAAACCTCCAATGCATTTGCATGTAAGACTAAACTACCAAGACTAAGACTAAAAAAAGACTAAGACTAAAAAAGACTAAGACTAAAAAAAGACTAAGACTGAGACTAAGACTAAATCGACGTTGATATTTCGTCGACTAGACTAAGACTAAAAAAATGAATTTCAGAAGACTAAATGGGACTAAAAGACGAAATATGTGTTACTCAAAAGACTAAGACTAAGACTAAGACAAAATATTCTCAAACAAACAACACTTAAGGCTATAGCCTTGCATTTTCTCGAAATTTCGACATTTTTTGAAAATGCTCAAAAATCCTCAAAATGATAAAAAACGGCATGCTGTGCAAGACCGTGAGGTTATAGCCTTGCATTTTTGCCAGGTTTCGACACTTTTCGAAAATTCTCAAAAATCCTCAAAAAACCTCAAAACGATGAAAAACCGTAAGGCTATAGCCTTGCGTTTTTGCCAGATTTTGTCATTGTTTGTCATTTTTCGAAAAACCTCAAAGCGATGAAAAGGCGTAAGGCTATATTCTTGCGTTTTTTCGAAATTACGACATTTTCGAAAATGCTAAAAAAATCATCAAAATGATAAAAAAGGGCATGCTGTGCAAGACCGTAAGGCTATAGCCTTGCGTTTTGCCAGGTTTTGTCATTGTTTGTCATTTTTCGAAAAACCTCAAAGCGATGAAAAGGCGTAAGGCTATATTCTTGTGTTTTTTCGAAATTACGACATTTTCGAAAATGCTCAAAAAATCATCAAAATGATAAAAAACGGCATGCTGTGCAAGAACGTAAGGCTATAGCCTTGCGTTTTGCCAGGTTTTGTCATTGTTTGTCATTTTTCGAAAATCCTCAAAACGATGAAAAGACGTAAGGCTATATTCTTGCGTTTTTGTCGAAATTTCGACATTTTTCAAAAATGCTCAAAAAACCATCAAAATGATAAAAAACGGCATGCTGTGCAAGACCGTGAGGTTATAGCCTTGCGTTTTTGCCAGATTTCGACATATTTCGAAAATTCTCAAAAATCCTCAAAAAAAATCAAAACGATGAAAAACCGTAAGGCTATAGCCTTGCGGTTTTTCGAAATTTCGACATTTTTTGAAAATGCACAAAAATGCTCAAAATGATGAATAACGGCATGCTGTGCAAGACCGTAAGGCTATAGCCTTGCGTTTTTGCCAGATTTTGTCATTTTTTGTCATTTTTCAAAAAACCTCAAAACGATGAAAAACCGTAAGGCTATATTCTTGCCTTTCTTCGAAATTTCGACATTTTTCGAGCGTTTTTGAAAAATGTCGAAATCGAAGAAAAACCATGGGCTATAGTACACGGCAGTGTTGTTTGTTTGAGAATATTTTTGTCTTAGTCTTAGTCCTTAGTCTTTTGAGTAACACATATTTCGTCTTTTAGTCCCATTTAGTCTTCTGAAATTCATTTTTTTAGTCTTAGTCTAGTCGACAAAATATCAACGTCGATTTAGTCTTAGTCTCAGTCTTAGTCTTAATTTAGTCTTAGTCTTTTTTTAGTCTTAGTCTTTTATTAGTCTTAGTCTTTGAGGTTTAGTCTTACTCTTGCAATTTTAGTCTTACTACTTTCAACATGCCATACAGATTATACAGGCACATTTAGTTTGCATGTTGCATGGAGGCAAACAGCAAGATTGGTTGTATAAACCAGTGGTTTTCAAAATTTGATACCAGGGCCCACTATTTTATTCAGCATTTGAGCCACGGACCACCATTTGATGACATTTTAGCCCCCACAGACTCAAAACTAAAGATTTATTTTTTTGCTTTGGTTTGAAT
>CM076983.1:17039992-17077492 GCA_039105355.1 Benthosema pterotum | reverse complement strand
CTGTCAGCAATGCCGTGAATTTCACATTAGACAAGTGGAAGTTGGCTGTGACCTGGCTTCATTTAGGGAGTGTTTAAAAAAATGATTTATACACCTACACAGGCACACATACAGTACATTACAGTCATACCAACACATGCATGCACATATGCAAAAAAATATGCCTGTACAAAGTGCACACACAAACACACCGTATCCAGATTGTGCCAGATGCTTGTACACAAACAGATTGTACCATAGCCACTAGTAGTCATCATATATTCCATTTTTTTTTCCTATTTCAAGAGAACATGTTGGAGGGGCAACATGTTCTCTTGCCCCACGGGGCAATGAATTCGCCCCCATGTCATTTTCGGTTACAAGACTTTTATTAGTCAAGTAAAGCATCAATAATAACATCAGTTGTTGTTGAAGTTGCAACAGACACGCAGCATGCATAAAGCTAAAGGTCTGACTCAGAGAGTTTTCTGTTTTCAATGATGAAATTGCTGTTGGTTTAGTGGTGACACAGCTGTAGTTAGTTAGTTAGCTGTATAGTAGTGTTTCAAATCATTTTAAATATAAAGCCTTTACTTTAAAATATCTTGGGTTGTTTTGCATGGCATCGGGTTTGGGGGGCAGGCTGGGCATTTAGGGGGGCATTGCCCCCCCATGCCTAGATCCGCCCCTGCTACCCCTCTCTCTACCCCCCTGCATCACAGTATTCTCTATTCTCTGCAACCAAACCGTTTTATGTCTTGTCAGCCTCAGTCCTGATCCATCCACTTAATTAGCTGTCACATCTACAGTACCATAGGCGGCTATGTTTACCATCCCATTCCCAGATAATTTCTCTCTCCGATTCCCCTTTTCTGTCTCTGTGTTTCTCTCAATTCAGTTAAATTCTCCAGCCTGTATTGGCCTGGGAAACATATGTTTCAAACACTGAAGGCGTGTGGAATAAAGAACTGAAAAGTAAATCAACAAAATTCACGTTACTATACCTACCTGACTATACCTATTAAGCAACGTCAATGTCAGCTGGGAATGAATGCGATATCCGAACAGGCTAAACCACATTAATACAATGTGGTCTCACACAGTGGTCTCACACACTGTCTTCACTTTACAGACCTTTATTTAAAGGTAATAAAAGCAAATTTTGACCAACAAATCATGAAAACAAAACATTCGTCGGGCTCAGGGAAGGCGGTGCTAATTTGTGAGGGGGAGGGGGGTTGTGTGGGGTGAGGCAGCGTTTTAGCCAATCACAGCACAGCAGTCGCCAGTAGTTCCATAATGAGCCAATAGAGTGGAGGTAAGGTGGAGTTAGATTATGTTTGTAAACAAATCTGTCTACAGTGTTTGTACACACTTAAGTTGTCTACCTTTAATGAGGACAAACGCTCCACTCAACTGACCATCAGGTTTTGCTGCTCTTAAAAACATATAAACAAAGGTAACTTTTAAGTGATAGCAGTTATCTACTTTATTTATGCAGCAGTTATACTGTGTGTGTGTACTGAGAGCAGTACAGTAAAGATATTGAAGGAATACAACCGGTTATAGCAGTTGTATTTCATTGATTGTCACTTGTCCTGTGACAGCTCACAAATCCTGGCGCTGGGCTGTGTTGTTTGTACGTTGGCATAACTTCCCCCAGCAGATCTGAGTGCTTCTCATTTAATCATGCTTTACACATATTTTGGGGGTGTTTGCAACCTGTGAGTATAGTATGTGTGATTTCAGATTTCTTGCGGTATTTGTCCTTCGTTTTTGTATTGGGGAGTGGGGACATGTTAATATTACGGTATATGCAGTGTTGTAGTGGGGCTTTTAGAAGTGGGGGGACGCCTTTTAAAGGGAAATTCCACCCATTTTCATTTTTTTTCTGAGAGTGTACAAATGTGAACCAAATGGACCCTAGCGGGTCCATTTGGTTCCATTTGTACACTCTCAGAAAAAAAAGAAAACTCATTAACTTTTTACCATGCACACACATCTCTAAGGTATATTAAATACATAGTAAAATATTGAAAATGAGTGGAATTCCCTTTTAAGGCGCGTATGCACACTTGCATTTGCATGCGCATTTGCGTGCACCTGCGCAACACACAGTCACGCTATTAAAACAAGTATAGCATATTGAGAAAGATTGTTTACAATGCCTAATTGTATCCATAGAAGTAAATGACAAGACAAAAACATAGGCCTACTTTTGCCCCAAAATTATTCTAGATGTGAAAAGTGGGGGGACACCATCGCCCCCGCGTCCCCCCTCCACTACACCCCTGGGTATATGTGGTATGAAAAAAAAGCTAAATATAGCGACAAACACGCCAAGTTGGCAACACTGGAGCAAAGCATGTCTCTTCTTCTTGGCTGTGCTCACCAGTAGTATTAATACTGACTCTAGTCTACAGAGTATGGATTTGATGATTAAAATGGTGGCCGTATGACCACAAGGACAATAAATTCAATGCCCTTTAGATGACAGCACGCACAAAATGTATGCAAGCACAGAGACACACACACGCACGCACACATAGACAACAGGGGCGGATCGGATGTAACATGTCCCATTTGGGGGGGCAAGAGAACATGTTCGAGGGGCAAGAGAAAATGGTATGGGGCGGCTTCATCGCTGCACCCATACCATTTTCGGTTACAGGACTTTTATTAGTCAAGTAAAGCATCAATAATAACAACAGTTGTTGTTGATGTTGCAACAGACATGCAGCATGCATAAAGCTAAAGGTCTAACTCAAAAGAGTTTTCTGTTTTCAATGATGAAATGCTGTTGGTTTAGTGGTGACACAGCTGTAATTACTGTTGTTAGTAGCAGTGTTTCAAAACATTTTAAATATAAGCATTTTAATTTGAAATATCTTAGGTTGTTTTGCATGCCATATTGTGTTTGGTGGGGCAGTCTGGGCATTTCGGGGGGCATTGCCCCCCCATACCCATGCCTAGATCCGCCCCTGACACAGACAATGATATATGAAGGGGAGTGGCTTGCAGTCAAGCAGATATCCTGTTCATGGAAACAGGGTGGGATACAGAGGCTATAGCTCTCATATTCAGCCAAGCTCATTGACACAAAAATATCTAATGTAATATCTCTGGTATGTAAAGAATACGAGAGGAAATAGAATTACAGGACAGTGAATTACACACTGTGTGTCTTAGATCACATGTGTGGAGCAGTGTTGCCATCTGCCAAAATCCAAAATGCACTAGTGGCACTTCCAAAATGCACTGGAATGCACTAGATGTTTGCGTGGAAGGGAATATACAGTACTGCGCACACGCACACACACACACACACACACACACACACACACACACACACACACACACACACACACACACACACACACACACACACACACACACACACACACACACACACAAATCTTCTATATTATATTACTACTATACTACTACTATATTATTCTATATTCTAGTTGTGTAGAAGGGCTAAGAGTGGGCTTGAGAAATGAAAACCTGCAAGGGTCCATTTGGTTTCATTTTAACGCTCTCAAAGAGTTACATCTGGTTAAACAACTGTCCATCATTTAGCTTGGGGACCACTGGTTGAAAACCACTGTCATAGGAGGAAAAAATGGTGAAAAATTAGGGTTTTATCTCTGGTGAGTGCCAATCAATTTCGCCCAACTAACCAGCCAAAAAGCACTGGATTTTCCAAGCTTTTCACTTATTTTGGCACTATGGGTGTCTGAAAAAAAGCTAAATATAGTGACAAATGTGCAAAGTTGGCAACACTGATGTGGAGGATCATGTAGTCATAGACTCTGAGTGATCACATGCTACACAGAGGTCACATGATAGGGTTGCATTATGGTTGAAATGCATGAAATCGTTACGTGTAAATGATACCAAATGGACCTGCAAGGGTCCATTTGGTATCATTTATACGTACCGATTTCATGCATGTGATGCAATTTTATTCTCTTCAGAGTTAGATCATATTCAAACATCTGAATAACTTAATTTTCGAGAATGTACACATTTAGAAAATGTAGTTTTCTAAATGTAGTACACATTACCAGTTATCTCTCCTAAATTGTGGTCCGAGAGACTAAACACAACATCAAATGATGGCTTTGTGGCCGAAATGCTGAATAAAATAGTGGGCCCTGGTATCAAAAAGGTTGAAAACCACCCCGCTGTAGAGTAAAGACGTATGTGGGGTTGACTGGGGTAGAGGCGGTGTGACCGCAGCCTTCAGGATGTGGCATGGAGGCCTAGAGCAGATACAGAAGCTGGTTTTCCTGTGGTGGCTCTATAGCACTTCTGTTTTATGAGTCACCACACCACAGTAAAGACAAAGACAAAGCAAGAGCTCTGTGATGAAGACACATCAAAAGGTTAACTCAGGTTCAGTCAGGGCAACTCAAGAAGGGTGGGTTTAATATTCATTTATTGAATATAAAATAAACAATGGATTTATCATCATGGTTTGGCGGATGAATTGGATCTGCTTTTTGGGTACTCAGATCAAGCGCAACAGTCCTGACTGTAAGGACTCCGAATCCCCCGTACCCAAACGGCAGATCCAAATCTACAGGTGGTAGCTGGAGTGGAGGAGGGTTAGCAGCAAAATGATTAAGTGTGCGTTCACATCTAAGAAATCGAACATTCCCTGGAAGCGGCCATCTTGAAACCATTTCCAGTTATTCCCTATGGGGATGACGTCATTTTGAAGAAACTTCGGTTTCTTCAAGGGCCTACATGAAACCAAACTACATGAAACCAGTTGTAGGCAAGTCGGACTACAGAGTCCATGACAACCCAAAAAGGGTTGGGAAAACAGCCAACCAGTAGTAGAAAAGTCGCATCTTTGATGTCATTAGGCAGGGTTTATGTTGTAGTCTTTTTAGACTCTAGTCTTCACTCTTTATTGACTGCTGTCAAAGAACAGCTTATTGGCATCTTAAACAGAAATGATTTTCATTTAAAGTATGACATATTCAGGCCCTGTCCATTAAGTAAGTCAACAGGATAATATAAACCCTGGCACAACAGAAAAATAAAACTTTAGAATTCAAGGTACATAATACAAAAATATTAACTTTTGACATTCTAAATTTCCAGTAACCTACCCAATTAAAAGTTCGCATTGTACAAGCCTTGAACACCTCACACAACAATCAGTGATAGTCTAGTGGTTAAGACATTGGTCTTGCAATGTGGCGGCCGGGTTCGATTCCTCTCTAAGGTATTAACTTTTTGGCCGGTAAACAACTGTTGCTAACTAATGTGTCCAATCACATTTTTTCCATTTGTTGTAGTTGTACTTGAATTGTACTGTAATTCTCCAAGCTTTTATCACTTTATCACTTGTTGAAGCAGTCCAACTTGACATGTAGGCTACTGTAGGGAGTTCATATTCCATTTATTCATTCACTATTGTATGGGTCGGCAACCTGGGGCATGCTTGCGGTCTGCGACTGGTTGCACCACGGCGCTCCGGCCCCCATGAAGTCACATTAAGTCCAATGCGGCCCCCACCCCAAATGACTTTGACACCACTGCCCTAAGCAAAAGCAGAGCAGCAGTATCAGAGTGAGCAGCAGCAGCAGCAAGCAAGCAAGCAGGAAGAGCAATACAAACTCACAGTTTAAATAGCCTGTGAGAGCCTGTGATTGGATGAAGTCAGTCATGTGAATGTGATGCTGAGGCGGCCCTTTAAAGGGCCGGCAGCGACTGCACTGAGGTTTCCTGACTGAACTTGCTCTGCGCATGTCTGTGGCAAGCACACCACTCATGACTGCCCAAAAGGTAGAGCAGTGATTTAACAGCAGAGCTGGTCATTTATGAAAACGAACCTGTCCAGTCCATTACAATCAGTGGACAAACAGTGGAGTACTTTAGGCACTCACATCGATAGTAAACTTAATTTCAACTAGATCTAGGTCTCCACAATCTCGGGTCACGTCACCCTGTGAGGGCAACTGTCACCCCCACAAGGTGACTGTTACATCGCCCTGTGAGGGTGACGTAACAGTCACTGGTGGTGACTATGTTTCACCCCTGCAGAGAACAGGTGTGTGGACAGACGGACCCGTACAGACGGACCCGTACGGACGGACGGACAGGGGGGGAAACATAGTCTGCTATTCTGTTGTCTGCTGTACTGTATATGAGACCGAAGATAAATTTCCACTTTGTGGACAATAAACTAACTAACTAACTAATTAACTAACTAACTAACATCACTCAGGCCGTGCAGGCAGGTAGATCACATGACAGTCCTTAAAACTGATTGAAACCACTGTGAGGGGTTTATCCCTGGCGCCTGTCAATCAATTTTGCCCCAACTCACCAGCTAAAATGCACTAGTTGTTCTATTGATTTATGAGGTAGATGGTGACCTTAGATCAGGGGTGGGCAATTATTTATTCCCAATGGGCCAAATGAGATACATAAAATATTGTGGAGGGCCAATACTAAAGGCTGAACTAAAGTCAGCCCAACCTTTTCGACACCAGGGTCCTGTATATATTCAGTATTTGAGCCACAGAGGAGCAACATTTGATGACATTTTAGCCCCACAGACCCCAAAACTAAGGATTTGTTTTGTTTTTGTCCACAATTTCAGGCTGATTTCACAAACAAAACAGGCAAACATAGACCATAATGACCATTCTTTTAGATTCTCTGATTGTGTAGACTTGGGCCAATTCCAGATGATGAATATTTTAACTCTTGGGAGTGTAAGATTGAAACCAAATGGACCCGCAAGGGTCCTTATGGTTTCATGTTTACGCTCTCAATTCAAAGAGTTACATCTGGTTAACCAACTTTCCATATTTAGCTGGAACTGGAAGAACCACTGGTGGTCCCGGACCACTGGTTGAAAACCACGGTACCGTGTGTGTACGTGAGTGATAGTCTACAGTATATAGGATGAAGAAATGCATATTACTAGGATGTGTGCATGCACATGCATCTTCCCCTTAGTGCACGTTTGCACAATCACACAATGTGTATTATACCAGAGTGGATCCTTGGAGACCATCAGTGCCGATGGGAAAGTTTGGGGTCTGTCATTTGCACCTTGTGTGAGAAGAGCTCAACCTGGGAAATGGAATATACATGTATTTGGGTAAAATGCCATTTTAGACTCTTTTGGTGCCATGACCTGCAAGAAAAAACAAGCACATTTTTAAACCCTGCTGCTGCTATAGCAACCGTGTGGTGTCACGCCCGTGCTATAAAATGACATGAATGTCCACACAGGACTTTAGTTTGAGTTACTTAAGTTGAGCAGAGAGTCGAAGGCGACCAACCTACCTGCCTCGCACTGCAACGCAACGATATATCCGTTTATGTTTAAGTAGATATTAGATATAGTAGATATTTAAGTAGCCTAATGTAGAATGGCATGTGGTTTAGGGCAGAATGTCGGTACTGATGTGGAAACAAAGCACAGTGACGCAGGGCAAACCCCCAGAACAAAAAGTGTGTCACGGTCGAGTCGAATGAACCCGAGGATGGAGAGAAAGAGAAAGAGATTGAGAGCGACTCTGAGGATCTGAGTCCAGACGCCGAGACCGTAAACCCCGGCCCGGAGGCCCCGCCGCTTCCCGCCGCTCCCCCAAGAGGGGGGAGAGAGGAATTCCGAGGAATCGAAATCGAAATACGCCGGCTCCGCCTTCGTCAAAGAAGGACGCACCACACCCCAACTACGAGATCATGTGCATGATCCGGGACTTCCAGGCAAGCGTGGACTACCAGGTCCTTTCCACGGCAGACATCATCAAGGAGCACAAGATCTGCGTCTGTGTGAGGAAGCGCCCGCTGAACAAGAAGGAACAGACCATGAAGGAGCTGGACGTGGTCACCATCCCCAGCAAGCAGGATGTGATGGTCCACAAGCCCAAGCAGAAGGTGGACCTGACACGCTACCTGGAGAACCAGACCTTCCGCCTGGACTACACCTTCAACAGCACCGCCAACAACGAGGTGGTGTACAAGTTCACGGCCAAGCCTCTACTGGACACCATCTTCGAGAAGGGCATGGCCACCTGTTTTGCGTACGGACAAACGGGAAGCGGGAAAACGCACACGATGGGCGGAGATTATACCGGACGGCAACAGGATTGTGCCAAAGGAATCTATGCGCTCACCGCTCGGGACGTGTTCATCAAGTTGGCGAGGCCCAAGTATAAGAAGCTGGAACTGCAAGTCTACGCAACCTTCTTTGAGATCTACAACGGGCTGGTTTTCGACCTGCTGAATGGCAAAGCCAAGCTGAAGGTGCTGGAGGACGGCAAGCAGCACGTCCAGGTGGCCGGCCTGGAGGAGAAGCCAGTCCGGTGCATGGAGGACGTCCTCAAACTCATCGAAACGGGAAACAAGTGCAGAACGTCGGGCCAGACGTCGGCCAACTCGCACTCGTCCAGGAGCCACGCCGTGTTCCAGATCATCCTGCGGAAGAAGGACCAGGTGCACGGCAAGTTCTCGCTCATCGACTGGCTGGGAACGAGCGGGGCGCCGACACGTCCGGCTCGGACTTGCACACGCGTCACGAGGGCTCAGAGATCAACAAGAGCCTGCTGGCGCTGAAGGAGTGCATCAGGGCCCTGGGGCAGAACCAGAGGCACACGCCTTTCAGGAACAGCACGCTCACGCAGGTCCTCCGGGACTCCTTCATCGGGAAGAACTCGCGCACGTGCATGATCGCGTGCATATCGCCGTGCATGTCGTCCTGCGAGAACACCCTCAACACGCTGCACTACGCCAACGGGTGAAGGAGCTGAAGGTGGAGTCCATGAAGAAGCTGGAGCGCCATCCTTCCCAGAACCAGGCTCAGCAGCTGTTGTCCAGCGAAGCCATGGTGCAGCAGCTGCAGAACCAGTTCAACACCATGAAGGAGGAGATGCAGAACCAGGTGAACACGCTGAAGGAGGAACTCACCAATGAGCAGAAACTAAGGCAAGAGTACGAGACCAAGCTGAAGGCTTGGCAGAAGGAAAGGGACCAGCTTCTGTTGGACCGGAGAGGGGAGGGAGGGGAGAGCGTTGTTAACGTCGCTGCGGCGACGACGATGACCGGGGAAACCGTCAACCCCGCCACGGTGACGACGGGGAAACCGTCAACCCCGCGGCAGCAACAGGGAACGAATCTCAGTTTCAGCTTCATTCAACCGACGGCTGCTCGGATGGTCTCGAGGAGCGCTCCCTATGAACACACACACCTCCCTCCATTGTTGCGACAACGTTATGGTGTTTCGTGTTTGCGTAGGGAAAAAATAAAATGCGGGGGAATGGGAAGAGCTCGATAATTGTGTTAAGAATACAGTCTGCGGACACAAATCTAACCCCCGTTTGAACGACTGTAACCTCTAAATCTGTCCAAATCAACATAAAATATAAATATAATAAAAGGTGTCTCCACCAGCTGATCTCCCAATCTGTGAAAGTAAAACCATCCCAAACAGCAGGATAGGACGCAGCCAAGCGTGTCGTGTTGCACACATGTCATGTGTGCAGACATTGAAATAAAGCCATATTTTGATGGCACTTTGGACTGCATGGCGTGAAGCTAGAGGACAAAAAGATAACAGACTGTCTACAGTGACAGTAACAACTACATTTTTTATCAAATTCATGATAATATGTCTTAAAAGACCATAATATGGAAACCTAAGTATGGCAAAATGAGGACCACAGTGTAACCAACGTCAATCAATTTAAACTGTTAAAGTACTGCACAAACTGTTGAAGTACTGCACAGTAACGACAGTAAAGTCTCTGATGTTTATGTTCTAGCATAAAGCAATTTAAGATCATTAAAAGTTGTCCCAGTTTGTCTCCATTCTCAATAGAAGCCTATGTAGAAGCATAAATAAGAATATACTAACTGGGACAGATGGATCAGTGCAAACGGATGATCACTCTGGATCTGTCAGATAGTCTAAACATGAAATCAGTCTACAAGGCTTTCCTTAACCCTGTAGAACCCTGTGATGAAATAGAAAATAAAAATGCATAAATATAAGAAAATAATACAAATACATACTTCATCTGAGAGTATATAAAATATGTACAATTAGCAACAAAACTAAATTTTAATTCTACCTTAAACAAGTCATTAAAACATTTAAAGCTAAATTATGCACCCTCCTTCAAATTAAAAATATTAAAATTTTCCAAATTCCATAAAAGGATACAATGAAATGCATAAAACCGTTTAAAACGTGAAAGGTACAAAGGTATTAAAGCTCACAAATGTATTAATTGTCAAGATGATCAGGTAACAACTGAACACTAGTGTTTACAATGTTCAAATGTTCACTCAAAATTGTAAAACCTTCTTTTTTATTCTCTTTTTTTAGTGTTTTTGTGAAAAAGACTCAATGGCTATTTGGAAGCCTCATAAATCAGCACCAGTTCTCAGGAGTGGAAACAATTTTTTTCAATCAACAATGTTGCCACTTCAGTGGCGGTTGGAGTGTTGCATACCATTACCACCATAAAAATCACCTCTAATGGTTCTGCCATGGTATATATCACCATTTGACAAAGGCAGTATATGCAGCAGCTTTAAAGGGAACCCTGTCTAATAAGCCAAATATGGATAAATACATTATACTTGCCTCTATAACTAGAATTGAACATTTAAAACACATAGAATAAGCTCTTCAGTTTAAAAATAGTTAATGTTTTTATCCCAGGGGGCCGCCATTTTACTGACAGGCACATGGATGACGTCACAGAAGAGCTGTAGTATAGAACATAGTATGGAACGTTCCATGATTATCCAGGTCTAAAACGTAAAACATCAAAGTATATACACTGTTCTGTTTGTAATGTCAATGGCGACCCCCGCTGGTGAAATAAGGAACTGTAAAATGGACCATAGGAAAATCTATAGTTGTTTGATACATTCCATTCACTTCTACTGCGGAGTAATGTTCTGTGACGTTGTCACTGTGACAGGTCATGTGAACACAGTAAAAAATGGCGGCCCCCATGGGATAAAACCATGAACTATTTTGAAGCTAAAGAGCTTATTCTATGTGTTTTAAATGTTCAATTCTAGTTATAGAGGGCAAGTATAATGTATTTACCCATATTTGTCTCATATGCAGGGTTCCTTAGGGTTAGGTTAGGTAGGTGCCATGTAACTTCCAAAAGAGCTTTCCCTGTGGGTTATAGGAGCCCCCAAAAAGTTCCTTGGCCTGTAAGCAACATAAAGTAGAACTAGAACACTCGGTTCCAACTTGCACATTGCACACAAGCATGCCATGGCCCACATAACAGTACTTGTGCGCGGCAGAGCGTACCTCAACACCTCTTGGGGATAATACTCATGACCATATTTAATCTTGATTACGTCACCCAGGGGTGTAGTGGAGGGGGGATGCGGGGGGGCTTCTCACATTTAAAATATTTTTGGGGCAAAAGTAGGCCTACCGTATGTTTTTTGTCTTGTCAAATTAGGCATTGTAAACAAATCTTTCTCAATACTTGTTTTGATAGCGTGTCTGTGTGTGTTGCACAGGTGCACGTAAATGCAAGTATGCATGCATGTGTCTTAAAGGGGAATTCCACTCATTTTCAATATTGTACTATCAAGGTTCAAGGTTCAAGGTTAGCTTTATTAGTCTCCCGTGGGAGAAATTTCTCTTGGAGTCAGAGAGCAGAACTGCATACAGAGTTTCATACAGACAAACAGAAAACACTATGTCATTAATATACCTTATAGATGTTGTGTGAACATAGGAAAAAAGTTCCCTCAATTCTGTGTTTCCTAGAAATGGAGGTCTGAAAAAAAACATTAGCATGGTGAAATACATCTTGATGACATCATCAAGATGTGTTTCACCATGTTAATGAGTTTCCTTTTCTGAGAGTGTACAAATGGAACCAAATGGACCCTAATGGGTCCATTTGGCTCACATTTGTACACTCACACTTGCTCACATTTGTACACTCTCAGAAAAAAATTGAAAATGGGTGGAATTCCCCTTTAAGAGGCGCCCCCCCACTTCTAAATGTCTCACTACAACACTGCTCTTGGGGATAATACTCATGACCATATTTCTCTTAATTACACCACCATTACGTCATCAGCTAAACCAGTTAAACTGCGGAACCGTAGACTGTTGATTACCGCAAACTGATCCACACTCAGTACTTATGCCAGCTCGGGGCCAGATGTAATTTCTTGGGGTTCATTAGGACTGTAGTAGATATTACAAAAGCTTTCGAATACATAGCTTTCAAATGCCCCCTCCCGAATAGCTCCCTGTGACAGGCACAGTAAAATGGCGCCCCCCATGGGATAAAAACTAACAATTTTTAAACTGAAGAGCTTATTCTGTGTTTAATTCTAGTTATAGAGGGCAATTATAATGTATTATCCATATTTGTCTCATTAGCCAGGGTTCCTTTTAAAATGGGGAAGGGGGGTGACGTAGCAGTTGACGTAACGTCAACCCTGACCGACCTGGACCGTGCACGGATGGACGGACACACAGACGGAGACACGGACAAGAGGTGAAACATACTCTCCACCATACTTGTGGAGACAATTATGCAGGGGTGTAGTGGAGGTGGGACGCGGGGGACGGCGTCCCCCCACTTCTCACATCTAAAATATTTTCGGGGCAAAAGTAGGCCTAACGTATGTTTTTTGTCTTGTCATTTACAATTATGGATACAATTCGGCAATTAGGTAAACAATCTTTCTCAATATGCTATACTTTTAATACCGTCTGTGTGTGTTGCGCGGGTGCACGCAAATGTGCATGCACGTGTCTTAAAGGAGAATTCCACTCATTTTCAATATTTTTTTGTGTGTGGACATGGTAAAAAAGTTCCCCCATTCTGTTTTTCCTAGAAATGGAGGTCTGCAAAGCATGGTACACGACATCATCAAGATGTGTTTCACCATGTTAATGAGTTTCCTTTTTTTCTCAATTTTTTTCTGAGAGTGTACAAATGTACACTCACAGAGAAAAAATGAAAATGGGTGGACTTCCCCTTTAAAAGGCGCCCCCCACTTCTAAAAGTCCCACTACAACACTGCAATTATGGTGGTACCTCATTGGTCGGTGGACAACATTGACATATACTGTACATCCCAGTAAGCACAGTCAGGATCGGGACGAATCAGTGACGTCCTGATTGTGGACAGATCAAGGCAATCCAAGAATAGTCAAATCTGACCCAAAATATCACCTAATTTCAACCAACACAAATCCTGACCAGTGACCACTAAAAACGAACCTCCGTGGCTGAATCACAGATAGAGTCAGATTGAAGTCTTGAGAATAAGTTTTAGTCAATTATAACTAGTCATCTGGCCCAGAATAACCTTTATTATTTCAACTGGTGAAGATGTTCCGGAAATTATATAAATATCATGTTGAAGTCTTGAGAATGTCAAGACTTGGACAGATCACAGCCCACACGGGGATGGTCTTTATGTCAATTACAGGACGTTTTCACCAGTTCAAATAATAGAGCTTCTAGGCTGCTTCTGACTAGTTATGAATGATTTAAGGCTAAGCCTGGCCTTCGCCTGGCCTAACCTGAATTGATTTTGGCCTGGGGGGGTGGGGGCAGGGTGCCGTGAGATTTCCATGGCAGAATAAGCTGAATGATCTGATTTGATCTCACCAACACGTCGTCATCCCTGTCCCTCCCCCTGCTGTGCTACGTCACATGATTTGGAGCCACGCCCACCCGGAAAGGTTGACTCCCCCCTCTGGGCCACTGTGGGTAACAATGAAAGCCTGGGTGTCGAGGCTAGTCTGGCCTCAACCTGACTCTCTCCGATTCTTCCAGGGACGTCTGTCTTTAGTGGACAGGATTTGAGTTGGTTGAAATCAGGTGATATTCTGGGCCAGATTTGACTAGTCTGGGATTGCCTTGATCTGAACACAATCACGACAACACTGATTCCTCCCCATCATGACCATGCTTAAGGGCTGGGCACACCATACTGCAAAACTGCGTCCTTTGGACGCAGCGTCTTGAGGTCACATGACGTGCTTTATACAGGTGCTGGATGGAAAGAGACGTTGGACTTAACTGCCGCGAGGCCGTGCGTCCCCAGGACACAGGTCTTTCTGGCACTTTTCCGCAACGGCCATTTTTATATCCCATCCACAGCCATTCAAAAACTCCAAACATGGCAGCCGAGACTGCAGACTTTTTCCGCTATCGTGTGCTCACAGTCTTACTGGGATGAATTTACAGATTGGGCGCCTGTGGACAACGGCAACGTTGTGACGATGTGACGTACATCTATCTCTGAGTAAAAGCCTGGTGTGTGTGTGTGTGTGTGTGTGTGCGCGTGCGTGCATGTCTACCTTGCCTGGACCTCAAGAGCTTCAGGACTCAATCTCTCTCTCTTTCTCTCTCTCTCTCTCTCTCTCAATTCAAAGGAGCATCATTGGTATGAATAAATCTGCCAAAACAAAACAATTGAGATAAAACAATATTAATAAACATGTAAACAAAAAACTGTCTTACAGTGCATTAACACATTGAGTAAATACCATCTTGTGAAACTATAAAAATATTATTATCTCGCACTCAAACAAATGCTGAGACACTGAGCAGTGTGTGTGTGTGTGTGTGTGTGTGTGTGTGTGTGTGTGTGTGTGTGTGTGTTTTGGTTTTCTCTGTCTCTCTCTGGCACTCTTTGCTGTTTCCAAGGAGACTGCTTGGCAGTTGGCACAGAAGCCCCTCCCACCTCACTCAGAGTGGCACGTGGCCAATCAGAAGCGCGGCGGTTGGAATGTTAACTCCACCTCATCAAGTTGCAAAATGCCAACGTCTTCCATAACGCATTGTTGCTGTTTAGTAGGTACAGTGTATGGACTCACAACAGCAATGTTGTGAATGTTGCCATCTCAAAATGGCATATTCAACCTTGTTTTGAGGCTCATTCTGATGATATGGGGTCATAAAACAGCATACACAAAGTCAAGAAGGTGACAGAACCCCTGCTCATGTGCCTGGCACACACCTGTGACCGTCACACACATGTCAGCACTTGAAATTCAAAAAACAGTGAATGCCAACTGAACAACATTTCTTTCTTTCTTTTAGGGTGAAACCCACATGTTTTGCAGTGTTACTCATTCAGGAATGTACAAGCCATACCTTGCTGTAAAGGTGGCTTAAACAATATAAGATAGGATACACATTGGGATAAAATAATTCCCATGTTAGGTTTACAAACTTATGTGGACCAGTTTATGTGGGCCTTCTGAACTGAAAGGGGAATTGATTCTCAGGCCCTTCTCACTTGACATAAACAACTTGTGTCTCCCGCACATGTGACATGTCACACGATACGCTTTCTTTTACACTGTACACAACATATTTCAACACAAAGAGAAATTCAACACGCTTAGTTCAAAAGAGAGCTATAACTTCTAACTTCTATTTTTTCAGGGGCGGATCCAGGCATGGGCAAGGGGGGGGGCAATTCCCCCCTAAATGCCCTGACTGCCCCACCAAACATGACGGCATGGAAACAACCCAGTATAAAGTATAAGTATAAATACACATAACAACCTATTAATCTGGGCTTTTTGGGCCCCACCTGGCTGTGCCCCCCCCTAAAACTGTAACATTTCCCCACCTGTCGATGCCGTGCCTCTGCACCTTCAAAGCTGCCTTTAGCCTATATACACTGTAGGCTGTAAATACATGTGACACTCGGCCCAAATAATACTCGGACCCACAGAAATGTTGTGACATTGAGGGGTCAGAAAACTGAGCGCTCGAGTGCAGCCTGAAAGCCTGAAACTGGAGTTTGTAATATGTTTTCAACGAGGGCAGTGCAAATAAAAGCGATGCATGTGTGCAACATGTCATCATGTCATCATCAAAGTATTGCACAGTGACAACTAAAGTATCTGCGATGTTTAGGGTCGGATTTGTAGGATTACTACAAAACAATCTATAATAAAGGGATTTATAATTGCTAAAGCTGATCGGTTAGTGTTAATACTGTAGGCTAACTAAATGATCAACGATAACAGGATTTATAATCCCTAAAGCTGGGCTGTTGCCTGATGTTTATCCTGTATTATTACAAAACAATCTAAAACAAAGATAAAGACGTCTATGTAGAAGAGCCGCCATTGGACTGACCCCATGAAGTGAACAGAGTTTGCTTGGGCCGAGCCTTCCTGTTACCGCCTGCAATGTCACAATGTGGGACAGACATTGAGGGGGTCTTCATTTGTGGGACGCTTGAAAAAAGCTTTTGAAACAAGGGTGGATGTAAAATGGTATGGGGGCGGCTTCATCGCCCGTTGCCCGAAGGTGCACCCACACATTTTCCATTCCAGGACTTTTATTAGGCTAGTAAAGCATCAATAATAACATCAGTTGTTGTTGAAGTTGCAACAGACACGCAGCATGCATAAAGCTAAAAGTCTGACTCAAGAGAGTTTTCTGTTTTCAATGATGAAATGCTGTTGGTTTAATGAACAGCAAATGACCAAAAGGACCCATTTGGGTTATTTTTTACGCTCTCAAAAGTTACATCTGGTTAACCACCTTTCCATAATTTAGCCTGGGGACCACCTGGAAGTGGAACCTCTGACGGACCACTGGTGGACCACCTGTTGAAAACCACTGTTTATATCAATGAACCCATTTTGAAGTGAAAATTGATTCAAGATGGCAAACCTGTGACAAAAGTTCCATTGTCAAGGGAAAAAAAAAACATAATTTGGGGAAAAATCTGTTCCCTTGGAATAGCATTCTGTCAACAAAGACCAGATAGACTGCAAGTCGGTGCTTCTTTCTGCAGTGTGGCGTCATTAAAAAAAGCCACTTAAGTGGAATAGATTTCCCACAGTCCATAGCGAGTAAAGTACCAGAAAATAACTCCACAAGCCCTCATGATAAGCACCTTACAGCTCCGTTTTAATGTATTTTCTTCCTTCGTTCTGCTCCTTTTCAAATACTCCTCCTGGGTCATTGGCGCAATAAAAGGAAAGCACTTAAGCTGCCTACGTTTCCCACCATCCTCTGCTACAGGCGGGCAGACAGATAGGGCTGTAATTTGCCTGTGTAATTACCAGCCTATTTAAAGTAGTGTTTGCAGGGTGCAATGTGGGGCAGGCAGACTCAAGACAAGTCACATTATTATGCTTGTGCACGCACGCGCACGCACGCACGCACGCACACACACACACACACACACACACACACACAGAGCAGGTGCCAGCAGCTGAACCAACAGAGCTAGAATAAAGCCGTCAGCGCCACTACAGTACCAGCTTGGAGGAGAGGCAGGGGCGTTTTTGCCATTAAGCAGACTATAGGCAGTTGCCTGAGGCGCCATGAGGGGAGGGGGGCATTGGGGCGACCACCAGACATGCTTTAAAAGGATCCCAGGCTAATAAGCCTCATATGGATAAATACATTATACTTGACTAGAAATGGACATTTAAAACACATATGTTCTTTAGTTTAAAAATAGTTCATATTTTTATCCCTTGGGGGGCACCATTTTACTGTGCCTGTCATAGGTATGACGTCACAGGAGATTGTTTTTTTTTTTCACTGGAGGAATTTCCCCTGCGCGTGCATGCACACACTCACCGAGCACGCACACACGCACACCTTCTCGATTTCATTGTACCTTCTCAAATTCTTGATTACTCCATTACAAAACTGCAGCTGTGCATGCACGTATGCATCACAGGCATATAAAGCATGTTTCAGCTCTACTACCAGGCCGGGATCTAGGCATGGGCATTGGGGGGGGGGCAATGCCCCTCTAAATGGCCTACTGCCCCACCAGACATGATGGCATATAAACAACCCAAATTTCAAAGATATTCATTTAAATTCTTTAGTTATGTGATCCACAAGATTTACACAGTACCATATTGTATACAGGACTTCTATTAGGCAAGGTAGCATCATTAATAACATGAGTTGTTGTCGAAGTTGCTACAGACACATAGCATGCATAAAGCTAAAGGTCTGACTCAGAGAGTTTTCTGTTTTCAATGATGAAATGCTGTTGGCTTAGTGGTGCCACTACTGTAGTTAGTTAGTAGCAGTAGTAGTGTTTCAATCATGTTAATAGTCATTTTTAATAATATATATACAGCGTATATGTCTGAGGTTATGAACTCAGACATATACACTGTATATGTCTGAGTTATTCAGGGATTTGAACTGTGGCCCCATTGCCAGTGCCAAGGTCAAATCAGCCACTGATCTGGTCCTGATGATAATGGCAAACAATGAATTAAAAGAATTACCTTCTACATTCTCTAGTTGTGTAGACTTGGGACAATTCACATGATGAATGAGAGTGTAAACATGAAACCAAATGGACCCGCAAGGGTCCATTCGGTTTCATTTTTTACTCAAAAGAGTTACATCTTTTACTCAAAGAGTTACATCTGGTTAACCATAAGACATGCACATACACATTCACGTGCATTTGTGTGCATGTGCATGACGCACCAGGACACACAACACAGCCCAGTGGTTTTCAACCAGTGGTCCTGAGACCACCAGTGGTCCTTGAGAGGGTTCCAGGTGGTCCCCAGCTAAATGATGGAAAGTTGGTTAACCAGATCTAACTCTTTGAGAGCATAAAAATGACGCAAGTGTACACAAGTAGAGAATGTAGAAGATTAATGGTCATTTTGATTAATTTGTATGTTTGACTATTTTGTTTCTAATCCAGCCTGGATTTGTGGATAAAAGCAAAAGAAATCTTTAGTTTTGGGGTCTATGTGGCTAAAAATGTCCTCAAATGGTGGCTGAATAAATAGTGGGCCCTGGTATGAAAAAGGTTGAAAACCGCTGCCCTAGCCTAGTGCCATGTGTGGCATTTGGCCAAATAAAGGCCAGTTAGTGTTGCATGGGTCAGCATCTCTGCTGGACTATTTGTGCATCATTGTCCAGCTGTGTGTGTGCGTGCGCGCGTGCGTGTGTGTGTGTGTGTGTGTTGGTGGGGGGGGGGCAGTGGCAGAGAAAAAATGCCCCGTGTGAATCCCCCCCGGCTACATCAGCAAACAGAAAACAATGGACAACGGTCATGTGTGTGTTGGTTGGGAGATGCTGCTGCTGTCAAAGGAAAGAAAAATGTACTACAAACAGGAAACACACAGACCAGGGCAGGGGCGTTTTTTTTCAATTAGGCAGACTAGGCAGTTGCCTCGGGCAACTGCCTAGTCCGCTATAACTAGAATTGAACATTTAAAAACACATCTAATATGTTCTATAATATGAGGTTTTCCCTGGAGTCCCCCCTGGAGCCCTAGGCAAGAGGTCCTCTTGCCTAGGGGAAATCTTGCTTAGAAAATTGCTTAGAAACGCCACTGGACCAGGGCTGGATCTAGGCATGGGCATGGGGGGGGACTGCATTTAGCAGTCACGGTTAAATGCCCTGACTGCCCCACCAAACATCCTGGCTATGCAAAACAACCAAAATTTCAAAGATAGTTGAAGTGCTTACAGTAGGCTATAAACAGTACTACTGCTATTCAACTAACTACAACGGTCACACCACTAAACCAACAGCATTTCATCATTCAAAACAGAAAACTCTCTGAGCCAGACCTTTAGCTTTTGCAACTACGTCTGTTGCAACTTCAACAACTGATGTTATTGACGTTTACTTGCCTAATATAAGTCCTGTACAAGATATTAATCTTGTGGGTTACAGAACTAAAGCATTTAAATGAAAATGGTATAATGACTGAATCGTGACACAGGCGATTAAGCCGCCCTCATACCATTTTCGCCTGCCCTCCTCCAATTGGGAAATGCTAGAGTACATCCGGGCCTGGCGCAGACATGGACATTTCACTTTTTTATAAATGTACCCAATATAAACCCAAACAGAGAAGCAGACGCAGGCTTGCATGAATAAGGCATGAGCTCATCCATGCATGCTTATGTCTTGGGACAGGGTGCATGGGTATAATGTACACCGCCCCAACCACTAATGATGAATGCTCATGACCATGACAGTGACTTGCAAAAAATACTAAACTTAGGTCACTGTGGCTAGCACACAGGCTAACAATATCTAAATATAGACAAGGCGACGGCTAAAAGAAGCCAATGAGACAGAAAGCATATGGCAGCTGCAAAAGAACATGAGAAAACAAAACTAAATCACACCCGTGTGAAGTGAGAGGTGCCTATAATGACCATATATTATCATCGTCAAGAATGGTTCCTTATTGTAATATTTTATTAATACTTCATACTTATTTTATTAATATTTTATTCATACTGTACTGTACTGTATACATGCTTTAGACCTGGATACTGGTTTATTGTCAACCTATGGTTTACATGGGCATTAAGTGGTTCAATTGGGACACTATTTCATGTGTCATCATGAACTATTTACTTTTTCTATATTAGTGACTTTTTCTATATCATAGACTTTAACAGATAAGAATGTTAATAACTTTGAAATGTTCAGTCCCCGTATGAAGGCGGGGCTTCAAGTTGCTTGACTCACTTGATTGACGTGAGAAACACCACTAGGTAGGTACCAGCCCATACTGTATAGCAGGGGTTTTCAACCTTTTTGACTCCAGGGACCACCATTTATTCAGCATTTGAGCCACGGACCACCATTTGATTACATTTTCACACCACAGAAAGTGAAGAACTCTTTTAGTTTTGGACCACAATTTCAGGCTGGATTTTGCAAACAAAACGAAGTGTAGACTCCTTAAGCTAATTCAGATGATGAATATTTTAACTCTTGAGAGTGTAAAAATCAAACCAAATGGACCCACCAGGGTCCATTTGGTTTCATTTTTACACTCAAGAGTTACATCTGCTAACCAACTTTCCACTATTTAGCCTGGGGACCACCTGGAACCCTCTCAAGGACCACTGGTGGTCCCCGGACCACGTTGTATGTTTTGTCCGCTCGGTTAATACATTTTTTGAGGAACTTTTAAAACGGTGTGCAGATCTGTTCTCTCTGCTCTCTAAGTTAGAATTGTGAAATCATAAATCATAGCCTTGTCTTGGTACGTCCAAAGTCATGCTAAAATTCACTTTCAATCAATTAAATTAATTTTTGGAACATAGGCCAGCAGGAGAGCACAACTAGATGATCCGACTGTTTTTTTTTTTCGATGTTAGTGTAACATTGTATGCAAACAATGGAAAACAACAACAACAATGCTTCAACACCAACAGCAGATATCAACACAGCTCTATCCATCCCACATAATAATAATGCTCTAGCCATAAAGCACGTCAAAGAATATGATTGAACACGCATAGCCTTTCCAAAGTACACATTATAAATAAAAATAATTAGCCGGTATATTAGGCTCTGGTGTGAGTTATGGTTGTCGGGTGAGCCACTCACTGCTCTATCATTCTTCAGTAAACACAAAAAGTGGTGGGAAAGTTCTACTTGTTGGGTTGTAGGCCTTATAATTTCTTACTACATAAATGGCACAGTGGATTAAAATGTGCGTTTTTTTCCATACTCTAAAGTACTTCACATTGAGCATTACCTTCACACACATATTCACGCACGGACACTGGCGGGGGAGGCCATGAGAGCAGGGCACAGGTAGGTTCTTTACAGTAGGATGACAGACAGGGGCGGATTGACCACCTGGAGTACAGGGAGTTTTCCCGGTGGCCTGCGCCACCTAGTGGCCTGGACAAGATCAAAAATGCACTAGTGCACTTCCAAAATGCACTAGAATGCGCTAGATGCTCGCCTGGAACATACAGATCAAAATGACCATTAATCTTCTACATTCTCTAGTTGTGTAGACTAAGTTGGGCTAATTCACATGATGAATATTTTAACTCTTGAGGGTGTAGAAATGAAACCAAATGGACCCGCAAGGGTCCATTTGGTTTCATTTTTACGCTCTCAAAGAGTTACATCTGGTTAACCAGCTGCCAGGTGGCCTGGCAAAGGCAAAATTGTCCCGGTGGGAAAATATGTGCCAATCCACCCCTGATGACAGATCACACAGGACACGGTCAATTGGGACACGGTCTCAGGGCTGGCTGGACCAAGGTATTTGACCAAAACGTCATTTTCGCTACCATGCAATTCCAGATGGTAGATTTGTCGCACCATGGGAGTGAAAATACACCCGGAAGTTTGGTGGAATGCATTGGAGTCTAATCAGTGACCACCTTAATCAGTGGACTAAGGTTTTTGATATTTAGTCGACTAAGACTAGACTAACAAAAATTAATTTCAAAAGACTAAGTGGGACTAAAATACTAAATGTGTGTTTTCAAAAGACTAAGATGAAGACTAAATCATAACCTAAGACTAATGGAAATAAGAATATTTTTTTCTTTCTTTTTAAGTATGTGAACATATCTGCAACATTGCATACCTTTTCAGGACTATTCCAGTAATTTTATACAATACTAAAAACTATAAATATGCATAACATTTACAGTATAAACCTACAATGTATTTGTATGTAAGACTAAACTACCAAGACTAAGACTAAAAGACTAAGACTAGAAAATTTCGTCGACTAAGGCTAGACTAAAAAAATGGATTTCACATGACTAAATGGGACTAAATATGTCATATTGAAAAGACTAAGACTAAATCAAAATATTCTCAAAAAAAAACAACACAAAAAACACAAAAAACCAGCAAAAACAACACTGCTCCAAAACAGGTCATGTTTCTGAATAAATGAGACAGAGCCGAATTTAGCCAGCCCTACATATGAAAATATGAAAATATATGCCCCACAGACCCCAAAATTAAAGATTTCTTTTGCTTTTGTCCACAATTCCAGGGTGGATTTGGGAAACAAAACAGTCAAACATACAGATCATAAATGACCACTAATCTTCTACATTTTCTAGCTGTGTAGGCTTGGGCGAATTCCGATGATGAATACAGGTATTTTAACTCTAGAGAGCATAAAAATGATTTTTTGTGCTGTCCACCCCTGCCACCCCTCTAGATTTGGCCCTTCCTCAGTGGTTCATAAATAATGTTTGTTCTAGACCTACTGGACATACTGTATGGGTCAAATGGAGCAGGGGAGCCAACTGGTGGAGAAGGTAAATATTGCTTTGATTACAGTATACGGTATGGCACCCAACAAGCATTTGAAGAACTCGCCTTTCAAGTGACCTTTTTAGTTTTCTAAATAGCAGCAGCAAAACAATTTAATTTCTCTATACATATACTGTACTGTACAGAATCCAAAAATGGATTCCCGGCCTACGCCATACACTATAATAGTATAATATGTTTGCAAATAACAGCTCATGGGTGCTTATTTGGACGTGGCGGTTATTAAGCAAAATGGTGTGGGTACATGGGCCGTTATTTGGTAGTGGGCAGTTGTTTGAGTAAGGGCTGTTATTTGATATTTTACGGTATGTTTCAATGCTAAATTAAAAGGTATGAAAAACATACATACAAGCATAATTCTTTTTGATTTAATATTGAGTATATGACGGCTTATAGCTCCAGTGGCTTAATTGATGATACATAATTAGCAAAAAATGAAGAAAAAAAACATGAAGAAAAAAAAAGCAGAAATTATTTAATTACTTTACAGAAAATGAAGAAAAATGAACATTGGGCTGTTCAAAAAAATATTTACTGGTTTAACTGAAAAATATCCAAGATTCAGCATTCCCGTGAATCACTAAACTAATATTTTGTTGTATAGCCACTGTTTCTGAGAACCGCTTCACATCTGTGTTGCATGGAGTCGACCAACTTCTGGCATCTGTGAACAGGTATTCCAGCCCAGGTTGATTTGACACCATGGTTGACACCATGGTAAGTTAAACATCCCATGGTGGTGCAAGCATCATGATATGGGGATGTTTAACTTACCATGGTGTCGGGCCTATTTATCGCATACCAGGGATCATGGATCAGTTTGGATACATCAAAATACTTGAAGAGGTCATGTTGCCTTATGCTGAAGAGGAAATGCCCTTGAAATGGGTGTTTGAACAAGACAACGACCCCAAACACACCAGTAAGCGAGCAGCTTCTTGGTTCCAGACCAACAAAATTAAAATCATGTGGCCAGCCCAATCCCCGGACCTTAATCCGATAGAAAACTTGTGGGGTGACATTAAAAATGCCGTTTCTGAGGCAAAACCAAGAAATGCAGAGGAATTATGGAACGTTGTCAAATCATCCTGGGCTGGAATACCTGTTCACAGATGCCAGAAGTTGGTCGACTCCATGCAACACAGATGTGGTGAAGCGGTTCTCAAAAACAGTGGCTATACAACTAAATATTAGTTTAGTGATTCACAGGAATGCTGAATCCTGGATATTTTTCAGTTAATACAGTAAATATTTGAGTTTGTAAAGTAAAGTGCAGACACTGCTATTTTTTTGAACAGCCCAATGTTCATTTTTCTTCATTTTCTGTAAAGTAATTAAATAATTTCTGCTTTTTTTCTTCATGATTTGATTTAAAATATACTGTGCAGTGTTCCCAATGCATGGAAATAAAAAACCACTATAAGGATTTTGGGCTTTATTCAATTTTTTCAACAGACTGCTATTATTTTGAACACAACTGTATACAGCGCATCCCGACAGGCATCAATTGTGGCGCTTAATGTGAGATTTTCCAAAGCTATTGTGTGATAAACGCATATTATAAACGCATGACTTATATAGCAAATGAAAATATTCTTGGATATACTTGCACCACAGTTGGAATTATTGCAATCGGGTGAGCATGGCCTGAGAGTTTTTGGATTGGAATCTCAACAAAGTATCTCGGAGGAGTTTCTCGACGGTAAGAGCATAGCAGTAGCGCCAACTTCGTTCTCTTTAAGTGGCCAGTCCAAGGGCGGACATTCTACATAGACCTCTATTGAGGATCGGGACAATAAATAGGGACGACATGCTGCACAAACAGCTCTCTAGCGCTCTGTTTCTGACGCCTCAATGTCGCAGCTTTGACACTAGATGTCTTTGTACTGTACGTCTGCCTAATAATAATACGCTCCTCTTTTTTTAAGTGCCATTAGCTCAAACTCACAACTATTATGTTTTGTAGCGCTACTCATTTGGTTTATTCAAGTAATATAGTGATTCAAATATATATTTTATAATAATCAATACAAATAAAACCTCATTAATCCAAGCTTTTAGTGCCCCCCCCCCCCTGGCTTTGGGCCCCCCTACAATTGTCCCCCTTTTCCCCACGTGTCTACGCCCGTGCCAATTCACATGATGAATATTTTAACTCCTGATTGTGTAAACATAAAAGTGAAACCAAATGGACATTGGCCTCGTTGTTATGCTCTCAAGAGTTACATCTGGTGAACCAACTTTCCATCATTTAGCTGGGGACCACCTGGAACCTTCTCAAGGACCACTGGTTGAAAACCACTGCCTTAAAGTGATCATGTACCTGGTTGGCTCTGACCTGCTGCAGCACCTGCAGTGGATCTGGGATGCTCCACGTCAGTCAGTCACAGTCACAAGACAGGCCCCCTTCCTCCTCTCCTCCAGAGCCATCTAGTGGAAGAGTTGCACATTGAGGGGTCAGAAACTGAGCGGTCGAGCGCTGGTCATGCAGCCCGAATAGGGACAAACTAGAGTTGGAAATGCCTTGTTTTAAAACGAGGCTGGTGCACATAAGAGCTATTTCCCTATTTTATGCATGTTTTCATACATGTCAAAGGTATTGTACAGTAATGTTACTGTAGGCCTGCCCTACAATAATAAAAAAAAACGATCTAAAATAAAGCTATTTAAGATCATCAACGGTGGGATGTTGCCTGAGTCCAATGCATTTCTGCCAACTCTGGCAAATAGGGTATCCCTATTTGTTGTCCCCATTCTCTATTCCTCATTTCCTCTATTCAAGTTTAAGTAGAAAAGCCGCCACAGACCTACGATGTGACGTCACCGCCCCTGTTCCAGAAGTGGATTCCCCATTCATTCTTCTCATATTTATATAGACAAGACGATTACGCCGCGGACAAAGCCAACTCGGGTCGTGACGAATCATGACGACACACACAATCTTTTGGACAATCACATAATTCCTAAGATGAAAAGTGTTGTATCCTGCCGTTTTCTACTGTGAAAATATATTGTGTGTGTCGTCCGTGGCACAATCGTGTTTTTATTAAGAATTTGCGAAAAGTCTGTGAGGAAAATGAATGAGGATTCCATTTCTGTAACGGGGGCGGTGACGGTGTGGGAACGTCACTGCGCAGGTCTAAAGGACCGGCCCGATGAAGTGGACAGAGTTGTCGTAACTCTGTATATATACTGTATATATACTCTGTATACTCTATGGCTATATTTGCTCTCCTCTAGTGCGACGTTGCAGAGGGGGCGGATACTACAGTATGTTGCGAAACCAGACAGGACAGGAGAACACATAAACATACCTGTAGCCAAAGTTGTTGGGACAGTAATGGAGTCTCCACACTAACACGGCACGAACTGAAAGCTCTAACAGCACTACTAGGCTATACTTTCACTGGACTGTAGGAAGCAACACTAACCGAGCTACACGTGGAACTTCACGTCACTCCGACTGACTTCACACTTCACAGTGTTGTACATTCAGGTGCCTATGAACTACTCTTATCTACTCCAACAGTCAGTCAGATGCTGTATATAGATGCTCTGCATAATGCGATCCTAAGTTCTAACGTGGACCAGAACTACACCTGCGATTGCGAAATAGGCTACAGTGGAAATTGCACCATTATATCCGGGCTCTAAAGATAATGTAGGGTAATTATTCATTCATTCATTCATTCATTCATTGCATTCATTCATTGCATTATTCCGCTGGCAGTGGCACGTAGGCTACTACGTGGCCATTCACTTCAATTTAGATGCAGGTGTGATGTTTATTCATTATGTGGACTCTGCCACCCTCTGCTGGTCACTTCATGGAGCACTTTATAAACAGTTGAGCAAACAATATGTACTACATAACATTACATACAACATTTGTTTTTGCTCAGAACAATTACGTTTACATGAATTAATGTACATTCATTTATATTATGATAGTTTGTGACTTAGACTGAACTTCAGTGATTACTGCAGAAAGTGCTGTTCTGCCCCCTGAATCTTTAAATAATTCCCTAGGCCTGCACTACACTGGATGTAAGATAACGCAAAACGTGTGTGTGTGTGTGTGTGTGTGTGTGTGTGTGTGTGTGTGTGTGTGTGTGTGTGTGTGTGTGTGTGTGTGTGTGTGTGTGCGCACACACACACACACACACACACACACACACATATATATATATATACATAAATACATACATACATACATACATACATACATACATACATACATACATACATACATACATACATACATACATACATATATACATACATACATATATATATGAGGTTGAGGGTCTGCGTGACCACTAAGAGGCTCAAGCTCGGGGCTAAACCACAAAAGGGGTAACCGTGAATAACAGTGGCGCACATGGTCCTTATCATTGTGGCTTTATTTGTTTTCTGGCAATAAAATAACCCCAAAAGTCCTAAACCATCCTGTACAGTACATTACTGCAAGTGTTTAATCGGTTTGCGTTTATTTGGCTTAGTTATCTTTGCCGTTTATTATTTTTCAGCAATCCCTTGCTGTAAATCCTGCTGAAATGCAGGTGAACATAATAGGCTACACATGCGCATAAATAATTTAACTGTGACTAGCCAAACAGTGGTTAAAAAAAAAATATATATATATATATATATATATATATATATATATTATATATATATATATATATATATATATATATATATATATATAATATATATATATATATATACAATCCCTGAGTCTAATAATCATACATCCTGAAAGAAAATTCTTAGTAATGAAAACATAAAGGTTGCTCTGCGAATGCACTATCAAAATCGGATGAATATATATAATTTTGAGGTGGTGTCATAATTAAACAGAATGATATGACACGCTGACTATCAAGAAAATAAAGACACGGAACTTGAAAAGGTTACCTACTCTTGGTATATACAGTATATGTACGGTTCTAGGGCCTAACTCAGGGGTGCCCACACTTTTTTGACTTACTTTGAGGTACTTTCAAAATGAGCGGCTCAACAAGATCTACAGATCAAAAATGTGATTGTTCCACTACTGAAAATCCATTTCAAGCCCCCCTAGAAAGTTTGAGCTTTGAAATAGTGGTGATGGTGTTACTTACGTTCGTAGTGTTTAAGAATAATGCACTAATAATGAAAATAGAGGGGGAGAATTGGAAGGTTTTGCTATTACTGGTGTTTGAAAACAGTATTTGGAGTTTGAGTTGACAGTTCGTGATGTTGAGTTTAGTTTCTTGCACCCAAAACTTTTTTTTGTCCACAATTGCGAAAGAGAACTGGCAAAACGTTGGTCAAAATAACAATTATTCTCCATTTTCTAATTGCGTGGACTCTTGAAAATTAAGTAATTCAGATGGTTAAATATAATTTAACTGTTGAGAGTGTAAAAAGAAACCAAATGCGCAGCCTGTGTGATCTACTGGTAGATCACCATCTACCTTTTGGGCACCCCTGGCCTAACTCATCAGACGCTACAGGCTCCATTTTCGTCACACGCTAAACCCCTTACCCCTAACTTTTTTTCTATTTTGAAAAACCTTTTGGAATAGTTCAACATGGCAATCTTTTCACACGTTGTGAGCTTGTAGACTGGCCATTATAACTATTGAAAATGGTTATAATGGCCCCCCATGCCTATGCCTAGATCCGCCCCTGTATCCAGCCTAACTTATTGCACGTTCCAGTTCAGGCCGTTTCAGCAGTTTGTACAAACCAATCAATACCTTAATAAAACATTGTCAATATGTCATCATGACTGCCACGATGTGATAACGATAAGGATAACCACATGCCATTACGTTTACAGTATGCGATTTATCATTGTCATCTGGACAGAATTAGAATGTTTTTCAGTTCTTCCAATCATAGAAACGGAAATGGTAATACTAAATAGGATGGGATGCTCAGAGATTGACTGTATGAACCGAGTTATGAGTGACATGTCTCCTACGGTTTCTCAGCCTGCCTCTCCTACACTGTCTCTAACAATTATGAACTTTGGACTCAAACATGACGATATCGAACGCATGCTTGTTCATGCCGGCGGGAGGCTCAGTCACGCCTACATGATGCACACTGATGATAATGTGAATGAGATTTAGTATAGCTGACTACCATTACTATATAGTCTGATTACAGTATGTTATCTTTGTTAAAGGTGAAGGTCCTTGGGGATTAACCATAACAAAGCAGAAATGGTCGACCGGAACTTAAAGAACGTGGTTGTGGTCTCCATTGGCTTTCTGTCACTCTTTACAGCTTTTACTAGCCTGCAAAGTCTACAGGTAAGTTCACACGTTGACGATTTTATTAAGGGAACAAGCAGTGCACAAAGTGGACCTTGTTCCCTTCAATGTTTTTGTCCATTTTTTTTCTTCTCTTCGTTCTTCTGCCAAAAATAGCTGTTCTGGCTGAACCATACAGTCGCGAAACTTGGTAATCTGGTACAGGGCGATGCCAAGCTCATGACCACTGGCCAAATGGTGGCGCTATAGCACTCAACTGAAAATGCAAATATTGAACACTCATGAATCATGAACTGTTTGACTGTCAGAAATGTAACTTATATTCACTTATGTGTCTCCTTATGCCAAACAACTTTCGTATTCTGACTTTTGACCTCTGACCTTTAGATGAGCCGCCATCTTGAATTATATGTAAAACAGTTAAAATGCCTCTTCTACAATCTTTGATCAAAATGCATGAAAATGACCTACACATGAACTTTGGAGCCATACAGACATGAAATGGGTGCGAATTTTGTTTTTAGTGAAAAAGATTGTTTTCACGAGCCAATGAAAATTGCTTGTTTGTGAACATTCTTCTATTGCCCCTAATCTACACATGCAGCATAATCTTCTTATGAGATTTTACAGTTTGGTAGAGGGGGATGCCAAATAGCCCTAAACCCAGTCTTACTCCAATTCCTCAAATGGGGGCGCTATACAATTCTTTAAAACTGAAACATTTAAACAATCATCACTCAGGCCTCGTTTGGCCAAAAATGGACTTGTTTCTACATGTTCCTTGACTCATGTGGAACACATCTGCCACTTTGACCGGTAAGCTCCACCCCCAGAGTATCCGCCATTTTAAGCAGTTTGAAAAATGCTTGTGTCTGAATGTCTTAAATTAAGGTTCAAATTTAAAATGAATAGTAATAACAATGCTGTGCGAGTTCCAATGATACTGAATCATTAATTTGATCTCACAAGACTCAAGAGAGTGCATTCCTCAGCACCCACCGTGGACAATACAGAACTGGAGCAAATAGAGGAACAAAGAGGATGTTTTACAGCATATTAGGCTGCAATATTTCATATTGAAATGTGTCTGCTACTTTGAGGCTCAAGTAGCCCAGGCCCCAGGGTCAATTTTCTGTTTTTTACAGATTATTAAAGTATGCAATCTATGCTTTCATATGATGCATCACTAAAGGAAAATGATTTTAGACAAAAAATGAAAAAATATACTTTAGATGGCCCTAAAAGGAAAACAGCCTTGGGTGAAATGAGGACCAAAGCACCAGATTCTATCACAAATTATATACTTTCAATACTCGAATAAGTTGATATTCGTTCGAATCCACATGGTGTTTTAAAAGGAATATTCAAACGTAAACTTTGGGCAATTCTTACAGCACTAACGTATATCACGCATTACCGGTACATCAACAAATAAACTAACGTATATCACGCATTACCGGTACATCAACAAATAAACTGACTTCTTACACCATGTTGACTCTCTCCTGTCCAGAGCAGTCTGAATGCGGAGGAGGGATGGGGGTGGCGTCTCTGAGTGTCATCTATGCCACCATCATCGTCTCCTCCATGTTTCTTCCCCCCATCATGATCAAGAACCTCGGCTGTAAGTGGACCATCGTGGTCAGCATGGCCTGCTACGTCTCCTACTCCGTTGGAAACCTCTATCCTGGATGGTGAGACATTGGGGTGTTGTGAGACAAAACTACATTTAGGGCTCCATTTTCGTTACATGCGAAATCCCTTATCCCAAACCCCTTATTTTACCATTTTTTTTTTCTTTTCTTTTTTTTTTTTTTTAACCATTTTAAACACGTTTCTGAGAGCGTATAAATGCAGTGGTCCTTTAATGCATTCAGATTCAATGCAAAAAAAGAAGCATCTAAAGAAATCCATTAACATGGTGAAAATACATCTTGATGATGTCATCAAGATGTTTCACCATGTTAGTGGTTTTCTTCAGACCTCCATTTCTTGGGAACACAGAATGGGGAAACTTTTTTTGATCATGTCCACCCAGCACCTCTAGGGTATACTAATGACATATTAGAATGTTGAAGATGGGTGGACTTCCCCTTTAAGTTACACTTAACACAACCACAGTTTCAAGTTCAGAACGTAAGAGCAAAGAGGATGAAAGAAATGAACAAGAATGGATGCCTGCCCTCCTCCCACACAGGTACACACTCATGTCTACCTCTGCCATCCTGGGTTTGGGAGGATCGCCTCTATGGTCGGCTAAATGTACCTACCTGACCATCTCTGGTAACCTACAGGCTGCCAAGGACGGCAAGAAGAGTGCCGACGTCATCAACCAGTACTTTGGCATCTTCTTTTTTATCTTCCAGTCCTGTGCTGTCTGGGGAAACCTCATGTCCTCCCTCATATTTCAACAGGACTCCAAAATAGGTACACATTAATGTACAGTAATTGGCAGTTAAAGTTTATTCAGAATCCTATTCAGAAACACCTGATTGATAATTGTGTCAGGGGATGTCCCAATGGTAACGTGGTACAACCACTAAGATCGTTATTCGTTGACATTCTGTGAGAATCTGTCTGTCAACACTATAATGTTTGGTTTAAGCTGTGAATTAATGTAGTTGCTAATAAATTACAGACAAACGTGTTTTATGCAGGCATAGTTTTATGCCATTGCCGACAAACTACTGGAGACATTACACAGTATTTCTGTCTGTCTGTTTGTCTGTGTCTGAATGTAGGCCTGCATATTATGTCTCTTTCAAAATTATGAAAGCAATATTTAAGGAGTGCCTGGAAGGATTTTTCATGACATTTGTCAGCATTGTCCACATAGGCCTAGATTTTCGCCACCGCTAAACCCCTTATGCCTTAACTTCTTTGCCTTTTTAAACTATTTAAAAAAATATATTTTTAGTAGTTAAAATCAGTCTACAATCAATACATTGATTGACATGTTAAAGTATTCCAAAATGTTTTTCAAAATGAAAATAAGTTCGGGATAAGGGGTTTAGTGTGTGACAAAAATGGAGCCCTGAGACTTGAAGGTAGAACGGTTTATGAATGGGTGGTCACAGTTTTATCCGACCTCACGCCATTTTAACGTCAAAAGTCTCGGGTGCCACTAGCCAAGCGATTAAAAGGCAAGTACAAGGTTGGCAAATAAACTACAACATGCTACATAATACAACATTGACAACAGTCAATGTTGTAGCAAATAAACTTCAAAAAATACTAAATGTGATGTGGTCCTCCAGCTAACATCACCGAGGACCAGTTGGAGCTGTGTGGAGCAGCGGTATGCGACGCCCAGACAAACGCCACCACCATCAAACCAGAGCAGGATCTGGTTGTGACGCTGGTCGGATGCTACATCGGTATAACACCATGAGCATTTTATGCTTCTTATTTTGTCTTTATCTTATTTCATTCTAATTCAGATGTTTTCAACCTGGTGGTCCGGGAACCAGATGTAACTCTTTGAGAGCCTAAAAATGAAGCCAAATGGACGCTTGCAGGTCAATTTGGTTTCATGTTTACAATCTTAAGAGTTAAAAAAAAATATTCATCATCTGAATAAGCCCAAGTCTACACAACTACAGAATGTAGAAGCTTATTGGTCATCTTTGATCTGTACTGTACGTTTGCCTGTTTTGTTTTCTCCGAAATCCATCCTATAACTGTGGACAAAAGCAAAAGAAATCTAAAGTTTTGGGGTCTGTGGGGCTAAAATGTCATGAAATTTTGGTCCGTGCCTTAAATTCTGAATAAATAGTGGACCCTGGTATGGAAAAAAGGTTGAAAAGCACAGCTCTAATTTATTTCATGATGCTGGACATCGTTCTCTCTCTGAATAACCTCATTTCCAACGATCCATGTTTTCTCCTTGGATTTGAACCTGTTCTAGGAGTGGGGCTGCTGGCCATGGTCATCATAGCTGTGTTTCTGGACAACATCGACCAGAGCCAGACCCAGGAGTTCCGTGGGAACAAGGAGCCGTTCTGCAGCACGTTCTTGGCCACCTTCCACCTGCTCAGGGACCGTAGGCTCCTCATCCTCATCCCTCTCACCATGTTTACCGGCTTTGAAATGAGCTTCTTCTCTAGCGAGTACACCAAGGTGAGGTAGGGGGTGGTTTCCCTATGAAGAGGGGGGAAAAACAGCTTGTTTCAACCCTTTGTGTACTGAGCACGTTTTGGTGTTTTAGCTGTTGAAAAATAGCAGATCTACAAGCTCATATCGCGTGGCGCGACATGAGCTTGTAGTTCTGCTATTTTAGAAAAATTGTGAAAATGTGCTGCAAATCTTTGAATATATTATTTCAGAAAGCAAACATTTTAACTCAAATCTTTGCTTCTGGGGGATCCCTAGAACAACATGTTTTTAGATAAGGTTCTGCAGCTAAATACTAGATATTTCTGGGGATCCTTCCTATGAAATATGTTAAACATCACTGACAGAGAAAGAGATTTGTCCAGAAAAATTGGAATCTCACGCCAGGGACTAGAATTTAGTGTCACAAACTAGAATCTAATGTCATGGACTAGAATCTAGTGTCAGGAACTAGAATCTAGTGTCAGAAACCGGAATCTAACTTCAGAAAATACAGTCTCCTGATAGGAACTAGAATCTACCGTGGGGGACTATAATCTAGCATGAGGAACTAGAATCTAGCATCAGAAACTAGAATCTGATCAGGACACAATGGGTTAAAACCAAGAACTCAGTTGTCATGTATTTTTAATACTATTTTTTTGTTTGTTTTGTTTTTTTATTCTAGAACTATGCCACTTGTGCGCTGGGCATCCATTTTGTTGGCTATGTGATGATCTGCTTTGGGGCCTGCAATTCACTGTGTTCCATTGCCTTTGGGAAGTTGGCTCAGTACACTGGCAGAGCTCCTCTATTCTTACTAGGTAAAAACTGAATCTGAATGCATTAAAGGACCACTGCACCACTTTTTAACGTATATTCATATAATAGGTCCTCAGTAATGTACCGTTATTTTCCGGACTAAAAGCCGCTACTTTTTTCACATGCTTTTGACACTGCGGCTTATACAACGGTGCGGCCAATCTATGGACTTTCCAGGTTCCAGGTGGGCTCCACAGACTAAATGATAGAAAGTTGGTTAACCTGATGTAACTCTGAGAGCGTAAAAATGATTACAAAAAATGTTTACACTCTCAAGAGTTATGATATTCACCATCTAAATTAGCACCACTTAATTAAGTCATAAAGTTAATTTTGGTCTAGTTTTGATGTTTTGCCTCTTTTGTTTGCAAAAATTCATCCTGGAATTGTAAACAAAACCAAAAGAAATCTTTAGTTTTGGGGTCTGTGGGGTGAAGATTTTGTTAAATTGTGAAAAAGTTGAAAACCACTGCTCTAACATGAAGCACCTGACTATAAGCCTGGTGCGGCTTATACAAGGAAAAAAAAAACAGTACCGGCGGTATTTTGCCCCAAATTTAGCTGGTGCGGCTTATATTCAGGTATTTTGCCCTCCTGTGTCTCACAGGAGGGTTGTGGGAAGTTCAGAAACTTCTTCCAATGACATCATCAATGGTGGAATCCAAGATAATAGAAACTGCAGGCTTTCTATTCCTGAAAAGTCGCAATGCAAAAATGGCAGCCATCATTCTCCCCATAATAAAAATATAAATATCTTTCCAAAAACACAGTGTTAAAAATAAAATCTGCAGAATGATAATGTCACTGGAAAAAGTTTCTGAACTGCCCACAGCCCTCCAGTGAGACACAGACTGAGTAGAAAAATAGTGGCATTTTATCATGTGCATTAGTGAGGACCTGTTATATGCTTCCACACTGGCCACATTTCTGTAACATCTGAAAGATCTTGATGACATCATCAAGATGTATTTTCACCATGTTAATGGATTTCTTTCGATGCTTCTTCTTTTCTGAGTGTACAAATGGGACCAAATGAACTGTTAGGGTTCAGTTGGTTGTTCACTAATGGTGTAATGATCAAGATGTATTTTCACCTATTATGGATTTCTTAGCTTCTTCGAGAGTGTACAAATGGGACACTAACATGAACCAAGATGTATTTTCAGATTTCAGTTGAATGACATCATGAATGTTCGAAAACATTAATGATCACCAAGTTAATGAGCTTCACTTTAGTAGTGTACAGATTCGTGAGTGTACAATGGGACCACTACACTGACATCACGAATTTTAACGTTTTCTTTAGTAGCTTTATTCTGAGAGTGTACAAATGGAACCAAATGAACCTGTTCGGATTCATTTTCAAATGTTGAAAATGGGGGAATTCCCCTTTAAGGAGTCTTTATAATAGTTGTTTAACTGCTTCACAGATTTACCACGTGTTTTGGCGTGTATTATCTCTGAATGAGCCCGGGAAACAGTGAAATGTGAAAATACAGGCTGTTTTGTCAATATATATATAAAAAAAACTGTAACACATCATCAACTCATCTTATTTTTCCCATAAAGTAGACACCTTAATCTGTCTTTGGATAACACTCATTTGCACAAATTCAGAACAGAGGATTTTCTATAAATTATTTAGTTTCTATTGAACCTAATGGGAGCGAAGCTAGTTTTTTGCTATGTCAAAGAGTCAAAAAAAAAAAAAAAAAAAAAGATAAGACTAAAGGCCTATTCATAGTTTGATTTTCGGTCACCACCGCGACCACTGATTTTACTAACCACAGCAGTGGTGCTCACCGGGCGGGAACACCCACCAAACAGAGCTAAACCAATCACATTGGCCGGGAGCCGCCGGGCATTGTTGATTAGTCCATAAGTTTGGAGCACCGGCTGCTTGTTTTTAACACTGGTAAAAAGAAAAAAAAAAAGAAAGAAAAAGTAAACACACAACACACCACAGCACGACAGGCTGCAGGAGAACGAAGGAAGGAAGAATTCAATGATAGAGACAATGACAAATAGAATACGAAATAAACATAAAAGCAGCAGAGTTTATTGTAATTGAGGCAGGTAGGTAGGAAGTAGAGAGAGAAACGGAGGGGAAGATAAACAACAATGGACGGGAGGAGAACAGGAGAGAGGGAGAGAGAGGGGGAGAGGGTAGGGGGCGTGAGGGCGTGAGGTGCTGGTAGTGGACTATGAATAGTGGTGTTTGCGGTGCTCACCGAAATTCTAAACTCTGAATGAGCCTCTAGACACTGCAGTTAAGGTTTCTCAGCAGTCACCACGTCTCTCTCCATGTGCAGCGGCTCTGATCAACTTCTCCTGCATCATAGCCTTGCTGTACTGGAGGCCTCATCCTGACCAGCTGCCTGTCTTCTTCCTGTTCCCTGGACTGTGGGGCATGGCGGACGCTGCCTGGAATACACAGACCAATGGTGAGGATAGACTAGTTCTAATTATTTATTAGATCATACCTGGGCATTATGCGGCCCGGGGGCCAAATGCGGCCCTTTGGCTGACTCTGACCGGCCCGGGGACCACCAGTGGTCCTTGAGAGAATTCCAGTTAAATATGGAAAGTTAGGTTAACCAGATGTAACTCTTTGAGAGCGTAAAAATGAAACCAAATGGACCCGCAAGGGTCCATTTGGTTTCATTTTTACGCTCTCAAGAGTTAAAATATTCATCATGTGAATCAGCTCAAGTCTACACAACTAGACAATGTAGAAGATTAATGGTCATTTTGGTGTGTATGTTGGACTGCTTTGTTTCCCAAATCCAGCCTGGTATTGTGCACAAAAGCAAAATAAATCTTTAGTTTTGGGGACAGTGGGGCTGCTCGGTTAATCTCTCTCTCTCTCTCTCTCTCTCTTGAAATGTGACTGGGTGGGTGGGGGGGGCACGTAGCGGTTTGCATTTCATTTCAAGGCCGAAGCGTGCCGCGCGGCACTGCTCTCTCTCCCTCTCCCCGCTCTTAATAAAATAGGCTAGGCTACTACTTTTTTGAATGAATGTCTGTTAGTCTAATTTCTCTGTCCTCTGCACTGTGAGAGGCTAAACATGGCCCCTGGTCCCTGGTGTGAAAAAGGTTGAAAACCACTGAGATAATAGTATTGATTGATGAAGCTGATGTAATGTTCTCCCTCTCTCTATCTCCAGCCATCTATGGAGTGCTCTTCCCAGAAACAAAGAGGCAGCCTATGCAACCTGCGCATGTGGCAATCCTGGGTTTGTCA